>JAIXNV010000535.1:3401-23265 GCA_020917445.1 Riparia riparia
GATCACTGTCAGAAGTAGTATTACAAAATCGAAGGGGTTTAGATCTGCTGTTTTTACAACAAGGGGGCCTTTGTGTAGCGCTAAAAGAGGAATGCTGTTCATATGCAGATCACACAGGAGTAGTAATCAATACTATGAATGAACTAAGGAAGCAGATAGAAGGGCGGAAAAGAGAAACTGAAGCACACCAAAATTGGTATGAAAATTGGTTCAACCACTCCCCTTGGTTAACCCCACTGCTTTCTACTATTGCAGAGCCAGTAATTCTAGTGGCACTCGGGCTTACCTTTGGACCATGTATATTTAATAAACTGATTACTATAGTGAAAAGCCGGCTAGAAGCAGCACATCTTATGCTTCTTAGGACTAAGTATGATCAGATACCTAAAGAAGAAAATTTAGGAACTTTAGAGTTAGCTAGACAAGAACTGCAAAGATACAGTGAACATAAATAAGTAAGAACAAGAGAAACGGGGGAATTGTGGTAAACATTAACTATATTTTGTTCACTGGAGATTAAATAACTCAAGATAGCAGGAAGTTACTATGTTACTATCTAAGCTTATAGACAAACATACCTTTGCCAATTTCTTTTTCTCTCTGGCTTAATCAGCTTTAAGTTTCAGGGATTCCAGCTTAGTTAAGAGGACAACTACAGACTTCAATCTGAGACCACTGAGAGACAAAAAGAGACCCTCCCAGCAACACGTCACACCCACATCATCAGAAGAAAGAAGCAAGATAAAAGCAGACTGTAAAACCTGTCAATTCACGGCAGGTGGTGGAGCGAGACTCCCCTGTCGTCCAGCGCTGTATTTGCCTTTGCTTTGCCTGCTATAAATCCAATAAATTCCTATTGGACTTTTTCTTTGTGTTCATAGTCTATTACACTACCACCACCACAGGGAATCAGATTGTATTCTGACTCTGGCAGTGATCTTTTGTACTATTGAATTTGTTTTATTTTACGTTTTATTTTCACCTCCTATTAAATTGCTTTTTTCTGACTTGGAATCTCTCGCTGGTTTTGCTTTCAAGCCAGCACACCTAGGCATCTCTTTCACCTACTTTCTCTGTTAGAATTGACCAGTCCTTCCCCTCTATGATCACTAATTTGGTCAAATAAGACTAAAAAGCGATGATCCCTTGCAACATGGTGATCTACTCAGTATATTTCACATTTTCCCATTTATTAGGTATCAAGACTTAATTCTGACATGTAATAAATACAGTCTTTCAGCTTTAAGAGGCAGAGGACATGAATTCCATTGAAATTGCCTCATTAATATTTATTTTTCTTCAGAGTGGCTCATGAGCTGTTTCAAGTTTGGATAAGCAATTAATGCATCGGTGACTCTAAAAGACAGGGAAAAAATGATTGTGAGCAAGCAAATAATGGATCGCTTAGGGACACAGCAGTCTGCATTTTTAGAAGAGAATTTGATTACATTTTTTGAGCTTTAAAGAAGGAAACAGAAAAAAAACTTTATATGTTTATAAGTATCATATATAATTATGCAAGTGTTAATGTGAAAATCTACAGACTGTCATGCCTAATGATACAAGTAGTTGTGCAGGTTTTTTGCCAAATGTTTATGAGCAAAATATTGGGCAGGTGGGATTGCACCGCGTGCAATTTGTCCCACAGGATTATCTATGTAATACCAGATATATTTATATAGATACAGCTATGATTGATTCTGATCAGGTTTAGACAGAAAGATTTATTCACACCACAGAGTAAATAAAAAAGAGGTATTTGCTGCACAGTATAGAAGCTATAAAAATTATAGAACATAGTGCTCTAGGAAGCAATTTTGAAGTAAACAGGGCCTTGCTGGAGTTGTTTGAGCCCATTGCAGGAAGAGCCTCCTGCTCCAGCAGGAACTGCCTTTCCTGTGCCAGGACCAGGGAAGATCCCGCTGCAGGAAAAGCCCCAGGCCAGCCCCAGCACAGTGAAGGCCTCGGGCACAAGTGCAGAGTGCCGTGCTGGGAGCTGTGCCAGGGAGAGCCTGAGGCACCAAAGGCACCTTGGCAGCAGCAGCTGCTTCCAGGCCATGGCCAGAAGCCTCCCTTGGCAAGGCGGCCTGGTGGCCACCACTGCAGAGCTGCTGCTCCAGGGCTCATTTCTGGATGGGCTCTGCCCCAGCCCACAGAGTGTGAGCTCAGCCCTGACTCTGTCCCAGCCGCTGTGCCTGAGCCCTGCAAAGCCTAAAGGTCACCTGTGCCAGCCTGGCTCTGTCAGCCCTGGGGCAGGGCAGGGAAAGGCCAGAGAAGGGGCTGGCTTTGGCTGCTGGATGTGGGCTCCAGCAGAGACAAGGAGGAGTCCAGGGAGTGGATGGAGTCCAGTGAGCAGCCCCTTCTCCCCATGCAATCCTGGACTCCTTTGGATGGGAAGAGCTCTGCAGTGCTCATCTCATCCAAACCCTTGCCATGAGCAGGGACATCTTTCACCAGATCAGGCTGTTCAGAGCCCTGTCCCAGCTGGACTTGAATGTTTCCAGGGATGGGGCATTGGCCACCTCCCTGGGAACCTGTCCTGGTGTATGACCAACCTCATAACCAAAAATTTCCTCCTTATCTCCCCTTAAATGAACCTCCCTTCCTTTAGTTTAAAACCACCACTCTTTGTCGTATTATGACAGGCCACACTAAAACCTTTGTCCACCATTGCATTTCCAATCAGCTGGGTTTCTATGGCAATTGCCATGACAGGTGTAATGGTTTTAATTTAATAAAACCAGGCAGAAACACCAATTAATGTAGATCTTTTAGTATTTATTCTCTTTTTATGGGGTGGAGAGATTCGGAGGGAAAATAAAACCAAAGCAGGTTTAAGCTTAAAAAAATGAACAACAACAAAAAAAGTTTTATTAACACACACTAAAAGAATGGGAAAAAAAAAAGTTTAGAAAAAGAAAACTTAATCTAAAACAGAATGACACTTTAAAACACACTTCTCTTAAAAACTATTAACTTTCTTATTGAACAACATAGAAAGACACAACTTGAGATTTTCAGTCAGTTTCACTATTTAGACATAATTACTCATTACTTTTTGGAGAAGAGTTCCTCTAAGATTTTTTTATGAAGATGTTTGCCACAAGACAAAGTAGTCCAGTGCTTTCAATGTCACACATCTGCTGCAGCCCGGAGTTTTCACAGACTGTGACAATCTATCAGCAGAGCTTCTCAGTGTATCTGGGGTACTCTTTACGAATACTTCTTCTAATCTAAAATCATCTTTGTCTCAAAGGCTGAGACCTCCTTTTAACCCAGGAGTGGGGGCTTTAAAGTTCCCAAATAAATTTCAATTACATCAGTCCTCAATTTTGATTTGAATTAGCATTCTCCCCAAGAACACTAAGGTGCTGCAAAGAACAGTCCATTTCTCCATGGTTTACCCTAGCGAGGTCAGGTTAAAAATATCCACTTCTTCAATCGTATTGCAATATTATTAGTTCTTTCACTTCTAATCTAACAGACTTCATTCAGTGTCTGTTCTACGTACCCTCTGATTTCTTTCTTTCTCTCACGGAGGAGTTGTGCTTTAAAAGCTCCATGTTGCTAGGAAAGGGTTAAATCCGCCCGAGGTTGCATGAGCCACCTGCAAGCGCCAGGCTGCATGAGCTGTAGAAAATGCAAAGCTGTGCTGATGGAGGAAGCTGTCAGATGTCCTTTTTTCCACCCCTCGGTCTCATCCAGGGCGGCCCAGTTCAGAGCTACCACAAAGCTGTGAAAGGGCTCAGCCCAGGCTGCTCCCATGTGGGCAGCAGCTCTCAGGGGCCCGACCTGGGCCTGCGCACCGCCCACGATGTCACCTCATGGCTGATTCCAAAGCGAGAGAGAGAATGATCAGCAGCAGATTAGTTTAGAATGTCCCCTCCAAAGTCGCATTGACATTTCCCATTGGTCAACTTAGCTGCCAATATCCCGGCCAGCTTTTGATAGGTCCCTGTCATCCCCCCCCAAAACGAGGGTGATGGCAGGGAAAAACATTTTACACTTCCCTATAACCAGAAAACAAAACTGTGCTAACCATGATAGAAGCCAAAGCTAAAAAATCAGCATTCTTTCACATTATTGATTTTTAATTAAATTGAAAAAAATATATATCACAGTATATTTTGAAATAGCTACTACTAATAATAACTATAATACTATATTTCACTTGCACAAAGAAACCTGAGCTCCAGATTTAAACCTTCCTTCTCTCACTCCATGTGGGAGCATTCCAAAACCAATTCTTCCTTCTGTGGTGCTGTTTCCAATGTGCTGTTAACAAAATCCATCCTCATCTTCCCAAACCCACAAGTTCTTTGCCTTTTTCCATATGCAACTTTTGGATGCCTTTTAACACATCCAGCAGTTCAGCCTCTTTTAAGCAACTGCTCCATTGCTCTCATGGTGCTCTGACCTCAGGCCACTCAAGAGCCAGCAAGATCTGGGGAAGAGCTTCCCATCCAGGAATTTCAGACAGGACTGATTCCTCACATTTACATTTAAAAAGTGACATTTTGGTGTGATCTGGCCAGACTCTGCCAATGTTGTTTGACCAGTGGGCAGGGTCAGCACCAAAGACACCAAAACCTCCTGAAGGAATCAGTGTCATTTACTGCAGTTCAAAGCAGCAAAGGAGCACAAAAGGAGCAGCTCAGCAATGCACCCAACCATCACTACCAAAGATTGCCTGCAGGGATTGAGAAAGATCCATCACCAGTTCCCCTCAGACTTTCCCATCACACACATGCACACATCAGCTGGGGGAAGCTGTCCCAGCCAAGGACTGCAGAGCCACTCCCGGACACTGGGAATTGCTGCAGGTGCCTCCAGCCACAGGTGAGGCTCCAACCTGGCTGGGAGAGGGCCCAGCTCTGACAGTGCTGAATAAACAAACTGACAGCACTTCTAGGGCAGGAACAGCTGGGTTCATCCTCCTCTTGGGTCCCTCCCAAAGCCTGGCCAGGGCCCAAGGAGGAACCAAGGGAGGTGATTTTGACCATCCAGCCCCAAACAAGGCCAGATGTCAGATTTCATGGCCTTGTCTGGCTTCTAAACACAGAAAGGTCAATACATGTCTCACTAATGAGTGGATACATCTGTCACAGTGCTAATGACCATGCATATTTCACTAATGAGCAGATACAAAGATAACCTTTGGTTGAAGGTTGATGCAGAGGTCACCATTGTCTCAGGGCCTGCTGTTCAGGCCTCACTCAGGCCTCTTGTCCAGGCCTGGCATGAGCAGGGACATCTTTCACCACATCAGGTTGTTCAGAGCCCTGTCCCAGCTGGACTTGAATGTTTCCAGGAATGGGGCATTGACCTCCTGCCGCCCCCCACATCCCCCCTGGCCATGGAACCTGGCTGCAGAAATGGGTCCTTGGGGTGCTTTCCAAGGAACCTTGAAGGGATGAGGGATCCAAAGCCAGCAGTGGGGTCAGTGCAGTGTCCATGGCCACAGCCCCTTGCAATGCCCAGGGGAGGTTGGGATGATGATCCACCCTCACTCCTGGCCCAGGGCAGGGCTGCAGGGCCCTTCCCCACAGCCTGTCTGCACACAGCACTTCCAGGGCTCTCTGCATTGCCCTTTCCCTCACTCTTGCCTCACTCACACACCTCCCAACAACCCACCTGGAGCTTTGAGCTGCAAGGAGTTCAAAGCTTGTCTGTCCTTCAGGAGTTGGTCTGATTCTGCCTTCAGCAAACTCTGGATTTGTGTTTATTGTAGAACATCCTGAGTGTCTAAAACAATCCTTGGATTGTTCTGCCTTGGGGAAGGGGAACCTCCTTGGTGGCACCTTGGGCTTGGCACTCACTTGAGGAGATTGCCTGGAACTTAGGAGTTTTCGATTGCTAAAATAGGAAGAAAGCTTCTCTTTTCGCTGAGCAAAGCAGGTCCCAGGTGAGTGAGGTGAAACAAGAGAGGGTTGGGGGATGTGGGGCAAGCTTGTCCACACTGAGTCAGAACTCAAGACACAGCTTCTCTGGACAGGCCAGACTCCTTGGGACAGACCCTGGGTCAATATCAATCACTGAATGCTGCAATCTCCTCTTGTGTAATGAGAACGGTAACGAAATACACCCTTTTAAATAGGAATACGTATTTCTTAGAAGCTCTTTGAAATATTTCTCCATAACTGCAGCTAGAATCCTTCCTAATGAACTGCTCCAGAGTGGCGGGAAATCAAGGCACAGCCATGGTTTTCAGGACTTTCCTTATCCTAATGAGCCCTATGGGGAATTTGGTGTTGAACTCTGGAACCTCAGGGCCTGAGAGGAGATTGCACAAAATTTTCCAGAAGTCAAAGTCAAAGGAAAAAAACAGTGTCTTGAGGCATTAATGGCTCCTGCTGAAGTCCATTCCTGACTCAGGCTCTTCATGGAGTCCTTGGAGGAGAGAATTGGAGGCCAGAATTGCACAAAAACCTCTCAGAGACTCCGTGTGGGAAGGAAATTCCAAAGTACCTTAAACACCTTGAGTATCTCAAAGCATGAATAAGCCCCAGTCAGTGTCAATGCAAAGCTCTCAAGGGAGTGATTAAAGCAGATAATTGGGGCCATGGTTGCACAAACCTCTCACAGACTCCAAGGCAAAAGCAAAACCCAAAGTCCTTTGAAGAACCTGCAGTCCCTGGGAGCATTCAGGAGCCCCCCCAGGGCCATTGCTGACCAAGGCTCCCCAGGGACTCCTTCCAGCACATCCTTGAGGCCACTGGCATGTGAGGGGGATGCTGAGGGCAGCACAAGGGGCTGACAGTGCCCAGCCTTGCTGGGGCTGTGCCAGGAGGCCCCAGGGCCTCAGGACAAGGTGTCTCCTCACAGCCCTTGGTGGCACAGAGGCTGCTGTGCCCCAGGACACCAGGACATGGCTTCTCCTGGGCACTGCCAGCCCTGCCAGCGCCCTTGGCCATGTCCAGCACAGCTTGTCCTGCCCTGTGCCACAGCTGCTGCACACTCCCATCTCGCTGCCCCCTGGCTCTGCCCTGACATGGCCAGCCCTGCCCTGACCTCTGCCCAGGGCATGTCTGACAGCCCCCATCGAACGGGCTGGGGGTGGGAAAGTGTTCCTGAGGGCACAGGGAGGGGACAGCTGGGCTGGGCTGACCCAAGGGAGCTCTCATTCCTTGTGATGTCATGGTCAGCTATAAACTGAGGGGAAAGAAGGGCGATGGGGGTGGCGGTGAGGGCTGTGGATGTCTTTTATTATTGAGACATTTCTCACACCAAGCACAAAGTACATGTACTCCATCCTCTCCTGCCAGGAGCTGGCTGGACATTGTCTGCTGATGGGAAGTAGAGAATTGATCTCAGTTGTTATTTCTGTGCTTACACATGTGGCCTTTTTTTTTTGAGGCCCTTGCTGAGGAGGATGGTCACAGCACGGACACGCAGCAGGACAGTGACCAAACTGCCCGAGCACTCCGGCCTTGCACCCACAGAAGGGCTGGGAAGGGGAGTGAGGAGCTGGGAAGAGCAGATGTGGAAAGAGCCAGGGCCATTGTCCCTGTCTGTGCTGGCTCTGCTGGGAGCCTCTTTCCTTCCCATCTGCAAAAGATCATTATTTTATTCAGAGCCATAGGGAACAAAGCTTTTGAAAGTCATTGAGATACTGAATAATGGCAGCTACTCATGTAGAAATGCTGTGAGTAGTGATATTCGTTTGTGGAAAACATAACAGTAGGAATGTATTAAAAAATGGAAAAATGGAAAAAAAGGACACAGAGTCTGAGATTGAAATAAGTTATATTCAGAAGGTTCTGCAGAAGAAAAGAGGCAAGTTTTTGCTTCTGAAATCCAGCCAGCAGTTTCCTCATGGACTCCACGAGTTCCTTATTCCTCAGGCTGGAGATGAGGGCATTCAGGGCTGGAGGCACCAGCAAGTACAGAACTGACAGGGCCAGATCCAGGGACGGGGAGGAGATGGAGGGGGGGCTTCAGGTGGGCAAATAAACCACTGCTGACAAACAAGGACACCACAGCCATGCGAGGGAGGCACGTGGAAAAGGCTTTGTGTCCCAGGAGGCGCCACGTTGCCCAAGTAGAGCCTTGCATCCATGAGATTCCCTGTTGTCACAATGCTCTGCTGGGTTCCATGGGGCTGTGCTGTGTCACAGTGGACACTGAGCTCCACGTGCCCTGGCACTATCCAAGTGGCACCTGGCTTCCATGAGGCCCTGCTGTGTTGGCAGTGGACACTTGGTTCCCCAAGATGTCCTTGTGTCACAGAGTTCTCCTGGTGCCATGAGGCCTGGCTGTGTTGATTCCTTTAGGAACCCAGAAATAAAGGAACAGCCTTGGAGATAATATTATAGAGGAGGTAGTAGAAAGGCTGATCTTTATTGGAGGCCTCCAAGGGGCAGATATGGAAAATGTCCACAAAACGCCCAGCCCCCCAAAGGGTGAATACAGTTCTATAAATTTAGCAGATTAGCATATTTGACAAAAATCACCAATTAGGAGCACAGGTGGTGAGGCATGACAAAGTTCCTTGCAAGAGTCACTCTGTCCCTGACTGGACACTCCAGGCACAGCAAGGAAGGAAAGCAACAACACAACCAAACAAAATCCAGGCAATCAAACCAGAAACGAACTGAGGACTGTCCCAGTGTGTGTGACAAGAGGACAGTGAGGGCAAGGATAAAAGGAACACGGCCTAAAAGCGTCACAGAGCTCCAACTTAACAGGACTTATACCCTAACGTTAACTTACACCGTCAGCTTCACAATTTAGCAAAAGAACAGGACTTGACAGTATTTATCCGAACTTAGAAACTATGACTTAACCATTCACAGAGGAACAGTATTTAACTTAGCTTATAACTTCTATAAAACCTGGAATTATGGTAAGGCACTTCACAAAGCACTGACCCAAAACTGTAAACCGTGCAACTTCAAGTTATCCAGATTTTGAGAAGAGGAAGTCAGGAGAAAAGAGAGAGAGAGATGCACAAGTCAGGGCCTTGCATCCAGCACAGTCTCAGCTGCTGTGAGCTCCAGGGCCATGGGATGTGTCAGTGTCACAGCTGTGTCACAGCCTCACCTGCTCTGGCCCCTCTCACAAGTGGGTTTTTCAGGGTGCCAGGGGCTTGGCAGCCACTTTGGGGCTGGACCAGAGGCTGCAGTGGCTGGGGCTGGGGCAGTGACCATCCCAAAACCACCTCAGAAACCTGGGACGCACCAAAATCCCTTCAGGAACGTGGAATACCCAAAAACTCACTCAAGAATGGGTTCCGCCTCCCTTCATCATCCCAAATCTGTGGCTATCTCATTCCAGACTTCACCACACCCTCCCAATCCCCACCCAAACCCATCCCAGCTCTCCTAGACATCAAGACCCTCTTCCCAGGCCCTATTTCTCCCATCCCACCCCTCCCAATCCCCATCCCACCCATGCTGCTCCACCCAATGCTCACCTCACCCCTCCTGATCGGCATCCCACTTTGCCCAACCCCATTCCACACTGAGGGGCTGAGGAATTAAATAATTTTGGGGTGGGATTAAGTAATTTTCATTGGCAATGAGTGTTTTTGAGTTGATAGATCAAACTCTCTTGTCTCTTTGAGCGATAAGAAATGGAGACAACCACATCAAATACCCTCAAATCATCCCAAGTATCACTCAGAATCCCAGATTCTTTAGAAACACAAGTAAAAAGTGAGGATTGAGATGGCTTTGATGAACGTGTTGATTTTCAGCCCAGTTTTGGTAGTTTAAAAGGGAGGAAGATGAATCAAAAGAATATCATGAACCACCAAACTAAAGGAGCACCATCCCACTGGACAATCGTAGGCCCTCTCCCCAGTGTGGATGCGCTGGTGCCTGATGAGGTGGAAGTTGCGCTTGAAGCCCTTCCTGCAGTCGGGGCAGCAGAAGGGCCTCTCCTCTGTGTGAAGCCGCTGGAGCACGAGGAGATCAGAGCTGGTCTGAAACCTCTTCCCACACTCAGAACACTGATAGGGCCTCTCCCCAGTGTGGATCATTTCGTGGAGGATCAGTTGGGACCTCTGGTTGAAGCCCTTCCCACATTCCCCACACCTGTATGGCCTTTCCTGAGTGTGGATATTCTGGTGGCGGCTAAGGCTGGAGCTCTGCCTGAAGCTCATCCCACATTCCTCACACTCGTAGGGCCTCTCCCCAGTGTGGATGCGCCGGTGGGTGATGAGGTGGGCGTTTTGCTTGAAGCCCTTCCTGCAGTCGGGGCAGCGGAAGGGCCTCTCCTCTGTGTGAATCTGCTTGTGCTGGAGGAGAACTGAGCTGGTCTGAAACCTCTTCTGAAACTCGGGACACTCGTAGGGTCTCCCCCCGGTGTGGATGATCTGGTGCTGGACAGGGGTGTTGCTCTGGCTGATGCTCTGTCCACTTTCCTGGCACAGGGTGGGTCTTTCCTCCTCAGAGCACCCTGGAATGGGTTTGGAGCCCCTCTTCCCAAAAGATCTCTGTATCTTTTCCTCCCTTTTGGATTCCTGCATCGTGGAGCTGCTCAAAACGGCCTCTTCACGAGGTTCTGCTGCAGGGATTTGTTCTCCCTGGTCTCCATCCTCAGCTCCTTGTCTGGGGGTGGAAGGACAAGGACAGGATGGGATTTGCCTCCATGCCAGAGGGAAGGGGAAGGAGATTCTCCCAACACATCCCTGGCAGGACGGCATTGGCAGCGGGGTTGTCCTGCAGCTGGGGGCCATGCTGGGCTGGGAGATGGAGCAGGAGAGAGGGGGAAAGGGGGACTGACTTCCTCCTCACCTGCCTGGCTGTCCTGGATCAACTTCATCTTCCTCACAGCCTCCTCCTCCATCCACCTGAGGTTTGGGAATGGGAAATCCTGGTTTTGGGCAAAAACAAGGGATGATTATGTTGAGTTTGAATGTCCCTCTGCTCAAGTCCATCTCTACAAGTCACCCGACATCTGGAGTCCCTAATAGCCTAACAAACACCAAGAGCAGCCCTGAAAATTCCTTTCTGGAATTTCCTGTCTCTGGTCTCCCTGCCCTCCCCAGGCTGCTGAGAATCCCAGGAATCTGAAAAGCTCCCCCCCTTTCCATTTTCTATTTAGGAATGCTGGGGGTTTTGGGGTCCCAGGGTCCCTTCTCCCCTTATTCTGTGCTTTGGGTCCAGGAGGTCCAAGGAGTCCCCCCTGCCCATCTCCAAGCTGTTGAGGGTCCTGAAAATTGCAGCTCTCCCCCCTCTCTGGGCTCCTGGGGGACACAGGGCTCTGCTCCTCCACGCTGCCTCTGCCAGCAGCCACCACTGGGACCCCCCAATGTCCCCCCAAGGGCCATTTTCCACACATCTTTGGAGTTCTTACTTCTCCAAACATCCCCAATCAAAAAATTGCAACCCAGGGACCCATCAGGATATCTGAGCCGAGCTCCCCCTGTCTTGGGCGGGTAAGACAGGGATCTGCTATGGAATGCAGGAGCCTCCTGTGAAATGGAAAATCCAAACCCCGTCTCTTTGAATTATAATTTTGAAATTAATGGGCTCTCAAGCAAAGATATAGCAATAGGAATATCAGTTCTTCAGTAGGAAAATTAAACTAAAAGTGCAGTAATAAAACACAACCACCACCAACAAAGCCCAAAAAATAAGAATCAGAATCCAACCTGATACCCAGGTAGTCAGGGTGTTGCTTGAAGTCCAGTCAAATCGTGTTGCAGTGCTCCTGGAGTGACAGAAGTGGTTTTGTTGAAGCAATGATCTTGTAGAAGGGTGTAGTTTTCCTCTGAAGGTCCAGTGGTGTTGTAGATGGCTCTGGTCTTCCTCTGGGAATCCACTGGAAACCAGGCTGCTCCTGGTGCTTTAAATCTCAGATTATATCCAGGTGGGAATGCTTGGCTCCTCCCTCTGGGTGGGGCATCTCACAATGGGATGATGTAATTTTATCAGTCTTGCAGTGAGAGGCAATGGCCCATTAACAGAAGATATCTCCCTGGAGGGAGGATGGGTCATGGAAGAGATAAAGAACACTGCCCCATTTGGTTTTAACCGCTGGCCCATTAACAGAAGATCCCCCTCAGAGATATGAGGGATGGGTCATGGAAGAGTTAAACAACCTGGCCTCCTGGTTTTAACATATGGTAATAGAATACATTTTTTTGGTTACATCTTGCATTGCAAGAGAGGGCTCCAGGCTCCTTGCCCAGGCTCTCTCCAGAACACGCCCAGGCCAATGCTCAGCAGAGAAAAGCCCCGTGAGCAGCCCCAGGGTGGCTGTGGGCAGGCTGGGGGCAAACAGCATGGCTGGGGCTCTGCAAGGTCCCTGGGGAAGATGGGAAGGAGCAGCAGAGCAGGGGCTGATCCATCCCCACTGCGCTGGACACCCCAGGGCAGCGTCCCACAGCGTCCTCATGCACCTGCCAACAACATCCCCCCTCTGCAGCCCTGGCCTCTCCCCCAGCTCACACAGGTGCCACATCCTTGCAGGCACAGACACGGCAGCACTGGCTCAGGAGCCCCTGTTTGCACTGCCCAGAGCAGGCGTCAGCACCCCCATGGTGTTGGTGTGGGGAGATGAACCTGAGGAAGCACAAATGCCATCAGCCCCTGGGGCCAGGAAGGGCTGGGGGACAGCAGGGAAACCACTCAGGTTTGTGGTGGCCTCTGAAGTCAGCCAGAAAGTTTGTTCCCATGAGTTGTAAGTTTCCTGTGCCACTGCAGATGTTGCTCAGATCCAGGGCTGCCTGGCAGCCACTCCCAAACTGCCCTGAGCATTTCCCTTGCCTCACTTTGGCTTTCTTTCCTCTTTTTGGTGCAAATTATCTTTTGATTGCTTACCCCTGTTCCCTCCCCTGCATACAGCCCATCCCTGGTTGCCCTTTTCTCTTTGGCCCCACACCCAATTTCAGTTCCTGCATTTCCCAGCACCATGGGAATGTCTCTTGGGGAGCAGGATCATCCTCCAAGTGCTTCAGGAATTGTCTGCAGCCTCCTGCAGTGCCTCGTGCTGCTCCCTTGCCAGAGGCACCACAGGCCAGGGGGGCACATCTGGGCTGCTGTGTCTGGCTGTGGGGCTCCCTGTTCTGGGCAAGGAGGAGGAGCTGCAGAGGCTCTGCAGGACTGACAGGATGGGCTTTGGGGCTGTGAGGAGAAGCTGAGGCACCTGGGCTGCTGGACCTTCTTGAGAGGAGGCCCAGGGCTCATCCTGCAACTGCTGCAAGGGTGGTTTCAGAGAATCACAGAATCAGCCAGGTTGGAAAAGACCTTGGACATCATCAAGTCCAACCTGTGTCCTGACACTGCCTTGTCTCCCCTGAGCCTCCTCTTCTCCAGGATAAACAACCCCAGATCCCTCAGCTGCTCCTCACAGTACTTGTGTTCCAGATCCCTCACCAGCCTTGTTGCCCTTCTCTGGACACACTCCAGCCCCTCCATGTCCTTCCTAATCTGAGGGGCCCAGAACTGGACAGAGCACTTGAGGTGCTGCCCAACCAGTGCCAAGCACAGGGGAAGAATGACTGCCCTGCTCCTGCTGGCCACACTGTTCCTGATCCTTAGGAGTACCAGGTGTTGCATGATGGAAATAGTTACAAGGGGGTGGGGGCAAAGCCTGATATATCATCAGCCATGAAGGGTCTTGATTTTCATATCAATTTAGATTGCATTTAATGTGCTGAATATCAATATCAACTGGACATTGCTGATATCAGTCTATAAAGATGTACTAAATGAAAATTTTTCATGATAAATGTATCTGTAGCAATATTGTAAATATATATATATATAGTTTAGAAAATTGTTATAAACCAGTAAAGGAAAAAGTAGATGTGATTACTTTTACAAAGCATAGGGGCCCCTTGGCAGATGCTGCATGAGAAAAATAAGATACTGGATGCAGTTTGAGATAAGCAAGAGTTTCAAAGCTGGATTGGCCAAAGCTGGGACTACTCCAAGGTAGGGAGATGGACCCTTTGCAGATGTGATGGGATACAGGATGTCTTAAGATAGAACTGGCCTTGAGATGGACAAAGCTGGGACTATTCCAAGGTAGGGAGTTTGGGAGGTGGTTTGAACCATGAAATAATTACTTTTTGGCACATAATGCTTAGTTATGTATAACACAAAACTTAGAGCACATGAACAACCAGTATAGGTTATTCATAGGACGAGAGGAAGATGATGAGCCTTCATCTGAAGAAGACCACCAAAAAGCCAAGAAGATGCCCTAAAAACAAGTGGAGCATGACCTATGTAGTATAGTGACGTAGATTTTCAGAATTGGAAATAGGAGATTTACAAGCAATATTAATGAATATGTATTAGTATACAGTATATAAGTTTAAGTTGGACTATTTTCTTTTGTAGGTGAGGTGGGGTGAGAAACCCTCCTCTGTATCCTCGACCTTTTTGCTTATGCTTTATCTGAACATTACTTATCTTTAATTAATCACTGCCAAATTTTTGTGTATGCTTGATTATAAAATGCTACTTAAATAAAATTGCATTGCTGCTAAATTCAACTTTGTTGCTTATTAAATTAGACATATAGAGCTTCATTTATAACAATTGGATGCTGAAACCCAGGAACTCCAGCCTTGGGAAGGACGGCTAGTCTTGGGAAGGAGCTCCCCACCAGCTCTTTTAAGGTGGTCCCAAGGTTAGACCAGGCTCCCTTGGAAAAGGAGTTCCAATTACGATATTGCATAAGGAAAGGAAGCCAGCAATAGGAGGCACGCACAAAGGCTGCCATTGGAGTGCCAGCTGAAGGTAAAGGTGCCTGTAAAACGTCTTGTGCACAAGAACCGTGTGGGAAAATGGACAGTGTAAGTACCATGGGGTTGGGCAGGGGGGCAGCTGTATGTTTGTGTGTGTAGAATATCTAAAATGGGAGCTGGTAGCCCAGACCCCTGAAGCGAGTGTGAACCTCCCAGTACCGCGTTTTCGGCTCTCTGTGAGGAGACCAGCTGGGAAAGGAGGAAAGTGAAAAGAGAGAATGAGTGAGGTTCCCTGGGAGGGACTGGCAGGAAGGGTCCTGGCCCGAGAACCCAGGGGAAGGTCCTCGAGGAGAAGGGAGTGATCTGATCGCTGGGCAAGGTGAATAAGGAGGGGAGCAATTGAGTCAAGTTGAATTTTCTTTGAGAAGAAAAGCTGGTAACTTTAGTTGCTAACTTTAGTATGAGACTAAGAGGGATTGCAAGGGGAAGTGGCTACAAGGATATAGTCAGGGAAGACAGATTGGGAGAAAAATTGGAATTTGGCATGAGGCAAACAGTTGGCAAAAGACAAGATAATGTAACAGAATAATAAGTGAGAGGATTGAACCACAAAGTGAGTGAGGGAGACCAAGATGCTCCTGGCACCAGTGGTTTCTTGGTGTCTTGCCACCAAAAATGGGTCTGAGGAAAAGTAACTCCTTAGACCCAGGAAGAGTGAATTATGAAGGAAATTCACAAGAGCCTGGTATACCTGGGAACTGTGAGGGGGGTTCTCAGAAGGGGAGCATCCCTCAGGACAGTCCACTGTGTGGTGGTGCAGAACTGTTTTATTAGATTTTTGTAAGAAGTTTATGTTATGGTTCATTTCACTGTATCCCCAATTCTGTATCCCTTTTGTGTTGTCTGTATAATAAGGCTTGTCTATCACTCCAGGGGTCCCTCCCAGATTGTGAAATCTCCGGGAGAGGCCTTCAGGTGATAGGTAGCCTCGGGGAAATTCCTTTGGCTCTGGATTTTAGTGGTCTGAGGCTTGGGGGTGGGCACACCTTGTTACCCCCTGAATCCCCTGATTTGTTGTCTTGTCCTATCCTCCCTGGGACCCTCCCCCGCTTATAGGGGGTAGGAGGGAGGAAGAGGCTCTCTCGGCCGCTGGGTTCTCCGCCGCTCGCCTCGGAGCTTGGAGATCTCTGCCAATAAACATCTTTTAACCTGCTAAGCTGAGAGCCAGCCTTTTCTCTCCTGCTGCTGTTGACTGTCACCTTTGGGTCCAGCTGCTAAGCCGAGAAGCCAAAGCGAACTGGAAACTTTGTGTCTGTGTTGACCCGAGCTAGCTGGGGGTCAGCTCCCACCCGGAGCGGGGACGCAACCGGACACACCACTGGGAATGATCTTACAATACTGGGATGTATGGGAATCCTGAAGAGGAAAAAGCAAACAGAAAATTATTCATTATTGTATGTTTGAATGGACAAAGGAAATGATCTGGAAAGATAATTTATACTGGCCAAAGTCTGGATCCTTTGAAGATTGTATTTGCCAGGCTTTGAATTTGTATGTGAATTAAAAGAACCTTTTAATCCAGAAGAAAGCGAATATGCTGCTCTGTGGCTTCCCAGGAGAAAGGGTGAATTTGTCACTCAAAGGCAAGGAAGCGAAGGTTTTCCATTCTATCCTTTACAATCTAGAGGGCAAGCAGCCAAAAAAGACAGACACAAGCCCTAGGATCTGTTAGATCACCTCCCACCCCCTTATAGGCAACCTAATCAGCCCGTTCAACCCCAAGCCCCCGAGGGTCCTCCTGTAAATGCAAATGCACCCCCTATTCAGGAGCAGCCAGTAGCACATAGAACTAGTGGTGGGGGACGGGGAGAAGTGATGATGGGGATGGGGAAGCAAAAATGGAAGATGGACTATACCCGCTTAGGAAAGCTCCAATGGCAAATCCAGAACAGAGAGCTATTGGTGATGTGAGTGTTCCCCTGAACACAGGGGATGTCAGGGAGTTTAAGAAGGAGATGGGCAGGCTGCTAGAGGATCCTCTTGGAGTGGCAGAGAGATTAGATCAGTTCTTGGGGCCAAATATATACACCTGGGGGGAACTGCAGTCTATCTTAGGAATCTTGTTTATCATGCAAGAAAGAGAAATGACTAGACATTCAGGAATGAGGATTTGGGATAGAGAATGTCAGGGCCCAGACCAGGAGGATCAGAAATGGCCTATGCAAGATCCAGGCTGGAATAATCAGAATGAAAGACACAGGCAGAATATGAGTGATCTCTGGTGGATGATTATCCGAGGAATCCGGGAAGCAGTGCCCAAGGGGCAGAATATAAGGAAAGCTCTAAGTGAGCACCAAGGGAAGGATGAACCCCTGGCAGACTGGTCAGAAAGACTAAGAAAAGCCTTGCAGTTATATTCATGTGTAGACCCTGATGCTGCAGCAGGACAGGTCCTTTTGAAAACACAATTTGTAGCTAAGTCCTGGGGGCACATCAGGAAGAAGCTGGAAAAAGTATGAAATTGGCAGGATAGGGAGCTTCAGGAATTGTTAAGAGAAGCACAGAAAGTGTGTGTGAGAAGAGATGAGGAGAGGCAAAAGACAAAACCACAGATTTTAATGGCAGCAGTCAAGGAAACACAGACAACCATGAATACAGAGAAAGGCTCAGGAAAGAACAAACAACGGAAAAAGTCAGGTCCCACCTCTGGGGATACGAGACCCACGTGTTTTTCCTGTCACCAGAAAAGACACTTACAAACTTCTTGTCCTACCTCCAGGGGTACAGGACCCACTTGTTTTTATTGCCACAAAAAGGGACATCTCCAAAACTTCTGTAGAAAGAGGCAGCAAGATGAGAAAATGTTTCAAGAAGACTAGGGGGCTCAGGGGCTCTGTTTAATGAGGACTGAACACCTATTGAAGCCCTTGATAAAACTGAAAATAGGTCCTCAAAATGAAGAAATCACATTTTTGGTGGACAAAGAAGCTACTAGGTCAACAGTAAGAAAACTACCACAGGGATGTGAAGTAAGTTGTGAAAGTGTCCCAGTAATTTGGGTTAAAGGAGAAATTTTTCAGGTTCCTGTAATTAAAAATGTGCAGATTGAATAGGATAAAAAATTTGGGCTGAATGATTTGTTATTAATACCTGAGGCTGATAATAATTTATCAGGTAGGGCCTTGGGGATTAAAATAACACCCTGTGAAGGAAAACTTAAAATCAATTCTTTAACTGAAGAAGATAATTTCGAGATGACACTGTGTGGTATACTGGTGAAGCAGGAAAATTAAACATTCAGCCCATTAGCATTGAAATACACAACCCAGAAATCCCCATTCGAGTAAAACAATATCCAATATCACTGGAAGGTCGGAAGGGATTGAAACTGGTAGTTGAGAATTCAGTACATCAGGGGGTGTTGGAGTCCTGTGTGTCACCACATAATTCCCCCATCCTGCCCGTAAAGAAGCCTGATGGTAGCTACCGACTAATGCAGGATCTCAGAGCGGTAAATCAAAGAACCATTACCCGCTGTCCAGGAGTAGCTAAGCCAGAGACCTCCTACATTTGGTACAGTGTCGTGGATTTAAAGGATGCCTTTTGAACTTGGCCTCTGGATGAGGGCAGTAGGGATTGCCTTTGAGTAGGAGGACCCAGATACAGGTAGGAGAGAGCAATTAAGGTGAACGGTGCTACCGCAAGGTTTTACAGAGGCACCGAATCTTTTTGGGAGGGCGTTAGAAAATCTTTGGAAGTCCTTTGAGTTACCCAAAGGAATTAAGCTGCTACAGTATGTAGGATGATTTGTTAGTAGCAAGAGAAGCTGAAGAGGAGACTAGAAAGGGTACTATTAAGCTTCTAAAATTTCTGGGAGAAAAGGGGCTGAAGATATCAAAGTCAAAATTGCAGTTTGTAGAGTCAGACGTGCGGTATTTAGGTCATTGGATTAGTAAGCGAAAGAAAAAGTTAGACCCTGAAAGGGTTTCAGGAATATTGAACATAGGACCCCCAAAGTCTAAAAGAGAAATAAAGCAGTTTTTGAGTCTTTTGGGTTATTGTAGGCAAGAGATAGAAGGGTTTAACAGAAAAGTAAAATTTCTACATTAGAAATTAACTACCAATCACTTGAAATGGACTGAAAGGGATCAGGAAAATTTGGAGCAAGTAGAAGGAGCCCTACTGCAAGATCCTGTACTGAGTCTTCCCTATTTAGACAAGCCTTTTCAATTATTAGTTAATACAGTTGATCAAATGGCTTATGAAGTATGTATTCAAGATTGGGCAGGAAGCCGAAAGCCAGTAGGATATTATTCCAAATGACTGGATCCAATTAGTAAGAATTGGCCAACATGCCTGTAAGCTCTGGTAGTCACTGCTATGTTAGTAGAAGAAGCCCAAAAAGTAACCTTTGGGGCACCACTGGAAGTGTACACCCCCATAATATTTGGGGAATCCTTGCTAGAGAGGCCAAAACATGGTTAATTGGTATCAGAATATTAAAATATGAGGCTATCTTGATAGACTCCTCCGATATAAAGCTGAGAGTGACAAGTATACAAAGCCCCACTCAGTTCCTTTAGGGAACCCAGGGGAAGAATTAATACATGATTGCACTGGGGTCATAGAGTTACAAACAAAAATATGCCCAGATTTGAAAGAACAAGAATTAAAAACAGGAGAAAAATTATTTAAAGATGGATCATCCCAAGTGGTAGACGGAAGAAGGAAATCTGGGTATGCCATAATTAGTGGAGAAAAACTGGAAGTAAAAGAATCTGGTCCCCTTAGCCCATCCTGCTCAGCACAAGCCTGTGAACTCTATGCATTATTCTGTGCATTGCTGTTATTAAAGGATCGAGAAGGGACCATATACACTGACTCAAAATATGCCTTTGGGGTAGTGCATACATTTAGAAAAAATTGGAAAGAAAGGGGACTTATAAATACTCAAAGAAAAGGATTAGTGCACCAAGGATTGATAATTCAAATTCTTAAAGCTTTGGAGTCCAAAAAAAGAAAGTGGTTCATGTGAAAGGCCACCAGAGGGGGAGAGGCATTAAAAAAAAAAAAGAAAAAATTCAACTGATGATGAAGCTAAGAAAGCTGCCCTGAGGGAAAACAGCAATGTAGTTATGACTTTTCAGGAAGCAGGAACACAAAATCAAACACCTTACTTTTCTTTAGCAGAAGCAGAAGCCATGAAAAACCTAGGAG
>JAIXNV010000536.1:0-14610 GCA_020917445.1 Riparia riparia
TGGATCCTGCTGCAAACAGGGAATGGATCCTGCAGCAGCCAGGAGATCCCCAGGAAGGCCCCGAGGGGGATTTGGAGGTGGAACAGATGCTTCGGGAGGTTTTGCTCCATGCTCAATACGCCTCAGATAAGCAGGAGCTGACTCCAGCTCTGGCTGTGGAGAGGTTTTGGAGCTGATCCTGATCCTGATCCTTTGGATGCTCGGTTTAACCCCAAATTTCCCTCTTGCAGCAAAGCTCTGACACAAAGGGCTGGTCCGGGCTCTTCTCTCCGTGCTGAGGAGGTGCCAAAACCTCCGGCTGCAGGAGCAGCGCTGGAATTTCAGCCCAGCTCTGATTCCAGCATCACCAGGAGCAGGGAAATCTCACAAAGAACTGGGAAAAGTGCTGTCAGGTGATGAAATAAGGGGAGAAAAGGTAACCCAGCAGGCAGGATTGATCCAGCAGTGGTGCTAAAAGAGGACCGGATTTACCCCGTATCTGCAGATCTCACCAGACAGGAACTGTCAGGTCTGTGGAGGACAGGAAGATTTCTGCAGGGATCGGTGTGGGGCAGTGCCAGACTCTCCTCGTGCACAGCTCTTTGGCATTGCAGCTCTCTAGGAGCTGGAGATGACAACAAAAAGTTAAAGATCCTGGGGAAAATGGCTTTGGCAAACCAGATTTTAACTGCAAAAGGCAGCCCCAGACCCTGGCTGGGAAAGGGATTGAAAAGGCTCTGAAAAACCTGCTGCCAGCCTGGAATAAAGCACAGCTTCTGCTGGTGGATTCCAGAGTTCAGAGTATCGATTCTCCTCTTTGCCTCGCTGTTTAGAAGAAGCCCAAGGTGTTTGCTGCCCCCCGTGTCGAGCACACACCTCACCAACCCAGTGCCATTCCCTTTCAAAATACTTTCCAATATCTGAGACTTTAAACCCCTTTTTTCTCTGCTGCACTGATCTGAATATCACATAAACTGCAAAAAAAAAAATTAATAACTTGTAAGAAAAACAGTGAGATCAAGCTGGAGCTTGGACATTGCCCAGTGCAGCAGACCCAGCAGATTTCTCATTTCATTCTGACACCTCGCTGAAGTTCCATGTCAATTTAAGACAGCTGTGTCTGCATCCAAATCTTACCAGACGTGCTGGAGAATTTGTTCTCCTATCCAAAAGATTATTTCTGAGCCTGATCCAGCCTAATGCACTCAGATCCAAACATCCCAGGCCAGGTGAAATCCCAGCTTTCCTTGGTGGCTGGAAGCAGCCGTGCTCTGGGAGTGGAGAGGAGGTGCTGGCAACTTGCAAATCCTGCCACAGCTTAAACTCTCTCCTTGTGCAGTTGGTATTTTAACGGTCCTGTGGCTCTTTTCCAAAATCCTGGTCTCAATCCACGTCCTGAGGTTCTCCTGAGTGCCAGGGGAGCTGGGGGTGCTTGGCCCTGCCTTTCCCAGGGGGCTGAGCTGAGCTCGAGCTCCATCCTCATCACAGATTTGGGCTATGTGAGCAGAACTTCGTTGCTTTTTAATTCAGTTTATTTCTAAGCAAATCAAAACTCCCGTGCCAGGAGTTTGCACATAAATAAACAGACATCAGACATCAGAAATAAACCCCTTCATGAGCAGCCAGGGTGCCGTGATCGCTCACACCAGAACAAAAATCATGATGATATTTCCTATTTCCTTGACGCCTCTGTTTAAATCCGATGATGTTCTCCCAGCCCCTGGGTTGTCACAGCTCCGTGCAGCAGCTTTGTTCCATTAGGAGGACAGAGTGTTAAAACTGCCTTCCCAAAATCACCCCCAGACCTCTGCGCTCCCAAGGACGGGTCCTTGCGAGAGAAAAGCAATAATCAAGAGGAAGCCAGCCAGATATGGCTCAGGTTTTATAAAGTTTCCCTGCTGTTATTTTCACCACAGGCCGTTTTCTATTCCCCACCCCTTCATTTTTATTTTTCCCCCCTCCATCAGGTTGCTCTTTAAGGTCACATCTGCTGGGGGCTCAAAATGATTTTTATGGCAACCTTGCAGAGGAGGGAAGCGCTCGGATGCAGAGGGAGCTGCAGTGAGACGGGTTTGTGTCAGGGGGGACTTTTCTCCATCCTGAGGCATTTTCTCAGTTCCAGTTTGGATGTTCTGCTGACCAAGAAAAGCCTGGCCTAAGATCTGGGTGTGAAAACGTGGATGCCAGAGCAAAAAATTTATCTGCAATAGTGCCGTGAATTTGCCTTCCGCTGCAAATCAGCCACCTCGAAGGGGGAGAAAGTGAAGCAAAGAAAAGTAAAAATATTTTACAAGCAATTCCTAGGTTTTTTACTGTATTTGTAAAGGCTGAAAAAGGGCTTTTGAGGAGTTTTTTAGCAAGCTGTGCTGTGTGTCGCTTAACATCTCCAGCTGTGGGAGTGGTTTTGGAGGAGAAGGGGATTGCTCTTCTCTTCCTTGGTATTATCTGGTGTTGGAAACTCCTTCTGCCTGACAAATCAGAAGATCCTTTTCCAGCTGCCTCAACCGCCAAATGACATCACAGCACGAGGTGGGTGCTCTGTGCCATCACCGTGGGCGTGTTGGGCTGGCACAAGCGACAGAATTGTCAAACCAACAACAGGAATTTAGGTTTGGGTCTTGTGGAAGGGTCCAAATCTCATTTTCTAGTGCTCAGTGCATTAAACACAAATACAAATACAAATACAAATACAAATACAAATACAAATACAAATACAAATACAAATACAAATACAAAAACTGGGCTGCCTTTAATACAAATATTGGCCAATCCACTCCATGATCAATCGTTTGTCACTGGATTCGGGAATTTTTGTAGGTTTTTTTCCTCATCTTGGACAAAGCACACTCTGGATTTTCTTCATTATCAAGCCCTTTACAGGCTCCCTGGTGAACAGAGCGCCGCTGAGATTAAAGCTCTGGAGCAGAAACACGGGAGACATCCAGTGCCATGAAATTGTGAGGAGGATGGTTCCATCCTGCACCTGGTGCTGTCCATGGAATGGTGAATGCTGGAATGCTGGAATTCCTCCATTCCATGTCCTGTGAGCACCTCTGAGCACAGGGTGATGCATCCTCAAAGCATCCCCAGGGTGATTAGGCATTAAATTAATATTTTTATGTGTGCTGGAAATATCTCTCCTTTTAGGAACACTGGGAAAATTTGACAGAGCACAAAGACGACTACAGAGAAAAAACAAAAATACATGGAAAACTTAAAGGAAAACTCACTGCAGAACTTTCTGTTCTTAAAGGGGGGTTATATGAAAAATTAGGGAAAATTTTTAACAGGGCCTAAGACAAGGAGGAACGGTTTTAAACGAAATTGGGATAAATTTGGACTGGATATAAAGAAGAACAGTTTAAAATGGGGGTGGTGAAACACAAGCACAGGTTTCTCAGAGAGGTGGTGGGCGCTCCATCCCTGGGAATGCTCAAGGTCAGCATGGATGGAGCTCTGAGCGATGTGCTTTAGTGGAAGATGTTCTTGGGATTGGACTGGGTGGCCTTTAAAGGTCACTCCTAACCCGAAATGCTCCATGAATCCATGAAAATTCTACTGCAGGAGATCTTCTCCCAGTGTCTTTCCATCTTAATTTAGGCACGCTTTTGTCTTGAGGCTCTGAAGGAACATTCCCGTCAGTTCTGAGCAGAACGGCACTGCTCGTCCCTCCACCAGCTACACAAACCCAGCCCAGCTCTGCTTTTCTCTCTCCTTTTCTGCTTTCTCTGTTCCCTACGATTCCCACAGAAATTTCTACCAAACCGTAAATCCACCATCCTAAATCCGTTTTGTACCGAGGCAAAAGACGTCAGAAAGAGCAAAGCGAGAGATTTCCAGGTTATTCCTGTCCAGGGCAACGTGGGGAGGATCAAATTGTAGAAGTGCTGCAGGAAATTCTGGCAGCTGACTTTTGGGAGCTGCTCTGGGAGCTCCATCAGTCATGTTCAGCCTCCTGCGGGTGCATTTTTCAATTGATATCCCTTAAATAACCTTAATTACGTGTACGTTCGAGTGCCTCATCCAGCAGGGAAAATTGAGGAAGACACTTATTAAAAAGAGGCACCAGCACATGTGGTATTATTTTTACAGCCATCCCGTGTGTTGATATAAAGTATTACATTTGAGTCAAACCTCATTTGGGTGAGCAGTTGAAGTGAAAGCCGAGCTGCTCCGCGTCGTGGCCGCCCAATTAGCGCGGTGATTAGCCCGGGCTAATATCAACAGAGCCAGGCCCGGGGCAATGTGACAGTTACATCACCACAGGCTCCCGGCCACTTCCTGAGGCTTCCTGCCTCCAACCCCGCAGAGCTGCAGCCTCCAAAGGATCCCTGAGGAAAAGGAGGAATTGCGTTGAGGGAAGAGCCAGCCAACGTTGTCTCGCGGAGCCCGAACATTTGTGCTGACATTTTCCCCACGCCCCCATCCCCGATTTCCCAATTTTCCAATGTTTTTCCCCAGTTTCCCAGCCTTTTCCCTGCACATCTGATCTGTTGCTCTCAGCTACTCCTGCTGGAAAGGCTGATGAGAAATTGTTTGTTTTCACGGAGGTTTTGCTCGACCTTGAGTGCGAGGTGTTGCTCGAGCTACTGAATAGTGGTTTATGCTGAAGAGACGTTTCCAGAGCAGACTTGAAGGTGCACAGGGATATTTATTTGTTTTATTAAAAAAAAAAAAAAAAAAAGAAGCTGTTTTAAATTCCCAGTCATTAGCAGAACACGCTTGTTGCTTCCGTAGAGGGTTTACAAATAAATAAGCTCTTTTCAAGAGTCCCCGTCCTTGTTGATCATCTGCGGTTTGGGACTTCTCCTTTCCCCTCTCAAGTGCTGCCAGGAAACCAAAGCTGGCTCTGTCTTTATCAACCTCTGGACAAGAAGTTTATTTTCTTTATTCTTTTTTTTTTTATGCTTTGCTGTAAGTTAATACCAGTTTTGGATATTTCCACCCATCTCATTCCTTCCCGTTTTGAACTTTTTTTGCCGCAGCCTCCATGGCTGCCCTTCCAATGGGTTTATAAATCCATGGGGTCTTCTGAAGTTTTTTTGGTTTAAAAAGAGAAGGAGGAAGGAATTGTGATTCAGACGTGTTTAAACATAGCTAGAAAAGTCTGATTTTAGAAAATTTGGACTGTCTGCTTTTGGAAGAATAGGTGTTTGGAAGGGAATTCCAGCTGGATGTCTGAAAGGGGGAGCATTTCCACTACTCTTTTTATTTTCTTATATATATTTGACTTATGTTTATGTATAAAGACTCAAATATACATGAGAAAATTCCACATATACATATATGGAAATATATATGTATATATATATATGAGAGAATTCCATATATATATTTATGGAAATTTAACACGGAAGGAGGTTATAGCCTATGATAATTTGACCCAAATTGTTCGGTGTTCTGGACAACTTTTTCTGATTCCGTTTGCGAATTATCCTTGAAAGCAGGGTGGGTTTGAGGAGGAATTGATCACTGTCCTGTGCCAGGAATAAACCCCCGAGAAATGTCGGAATGTGTTCCTAATAAACAATTCCACAGGGATCCGAGCGGGTTTTGGCGGAACATTCAGCAGCTCCAGGGAGTGCAGACACTTCCCTTATGGATTTCTAAAACCTGGGTGATGATGGGCACGTCCAAACCAAGGACGGCCCCGCCCTGACACCGGGGTGAATTTTGGGCTGGCACTAACCTCAATGAGCCACAAATGTGTTTTGGAATAACTCTGGCACCAGGGCTGAGGATCTGCTCTTGATTATTGGATTAATGATTAATGCTGCTGTGGGTGTCTGGAATTTCTTCCATGTTTTTTTCCCTTTCCAGGTTCTCTACCCAGATCCATCTTGGAGTCTGTAACTATTCTCTCTAGAAAAAAAATCCTTTACACTATAATGTTTTATTATTATTATTATTTTTAATTCTTATAATTAACTAATTTAATCCTAAATCTTGAAGATTCTTTTCCATGACATGGACCTGCATTTGATCCACTTCCTTTTGTGGTTATTCCATTTGCCTTTGGGATGCAGAGTGAAGCCAGAAATACACAGAAATATAGACCCAGAAAAGCAGTCAGAGAAGGAGCTCAGGTATCAAGGCAAACAAAATAAATTGAATTAAATAATTTGTCATTTGTACAGATAGCTAATTAACTGAGCTTAATAATTTGCATTTTCTACATATGTTTTAGTCAGAGTTTTTATGGACAACCATCTCCATCACTCGCAGTGGAGCCTTTCCTCTTTCCCTCACGTACAAACACCATTTAAAACAGAATATATTTAATTTAAGGAGAAATTATTCCTTTTCTCCACCCCCAAAGGCCTCCTCTGCGGGATATCCTTCGGTGAGACAAGAAGCCAAGAACCCAACCTGGATTCATGGCGTCGACTGCACAAAAATCACTTGAAACCCACAAAATAAATTTTGTTTAGAGAGTTGCTGAGTGTGTTTTATTGCCAGGCATCATTCCCCATTATCCTGGAAATGCCCAGGAGTGGATTTTCCCCCCCTCCCTGCCTCAAGCTGACATTGACTGAAACCCTTCCATGAGGGGAGTTTGTAACGAGCGCAATGAGGTTGTTGCTCCCCCTTCAAACACATCCCCCTTCATTTCCTCTAATTTTATGCAATGTAAATAAACCCTCCGTGGGGCTGGGAGGCTACTGGAAAGCTCGGAATGCCGCTCATGTGTTCGAAATAAGGCACTCCCAAAAAAAAGCCATGCCTGGAGGCTGAGGAAGGGAATTGTCAGTGGCGGAGGAGAAAGGTCGAGGGGTGCAAGTGGGCTTTTTCCTGGTCTGGTCCGAGGGGAAAAACAGCAGGGCGAGGAATGCTCTGCCCAGCTAAAACAAAGCAAAAAGGAGGAGGAAAATGGATGGCTCTGCTGGGGGGTGGCTGGTTTGGCTAAACCCAACCGCTCCCTGAAACGGAAGGGCTTGGCTTAGCAAGAGAGGTGCTCTTCTCTGGTGGAGCTCCTGCTTTTCCTGTCCCTGCTGCCCTCCATGAGCACCAAACTGTGGGCTGAAGGGATTTGTTGCCCACACCAACTTGGAAAAAGTTGAAAACGGAGCTAGAGGCTGGTTTCATGGGATTAAACCCGTTCCTTTCACTCCTAAATGGTTGGAAAACCTCCCTACCAACAAGAATGGGCAGTTGAAAGTGCTTTACTTGCGACCACAATAAAAACCAACGGCACTCAACACAGAAAAGACGTTTTCATTCAATCTGATGTCTTTCAAGTCCAGAATTCAGCCCTTGGAATCTCCCTTTGTCCACATAAATGGTTCAAACATCC
Source organism: Riparia riparia (assembly GCA_020917445.1). NCBI lineage: Eukaryota > Metazoa > Chordata > Aves > Passeriformes > Hirundinidae > Riparia > Riparia riparia. The sequence continues at coordinate 7,274 of JAIXNV010000536.1, forward strand.
AGATTTGGGGGCATGACTGTTTTCCTCAGTTATAATCTGGTCTCCAGTTGAAGGGCAAAATAAGAATAAATTCAGCCCCAGAAACTGGAGAGAAGTTACTCACAGGAATATTTCCCCCATCACAAATAAGCCTTCCCCTCATGCACTCAAGCTGGCAAAACTAGGCTCGAAAAGATTAAAAAAAAACAACAAAAAACCCAACATAATGTAAAGATGTCAAACAAAAGGTTTAACCCAGCAGAATGGTGTCTCTTGTCTATTCCCAAACTGTTTAATGTAAGGCGCAGCCTGCCTTTAATTTTAGTTTTCTTGGCCGGCTGCAAGAATTTTAAAGAGATCCTAATGATCCCTAAATCACAGATAACTGAAGCTCGAAACCCCCGGCTCTGCTCTCCTCATAATGTCATCCCTTGCCAGCTCTCTGTCGGGAGCGATTTTCAGTCGATTTGATCTTCAATAAATAACAGCCTGGGTAAACAGGTGAACTCACAGCAGAATAATCCTCCCAGCCCTGCCCCAACCCTCCCAGCCCCAGGGCCAGCAGGAGGGACACTTATGGGATTGGCAGCCCCTCCAACGGGGTCCTCTGCTCTTTTCCAAGGGCTTAAATAGCCCTCAAGTGTGATTTTATCCTCTAAAACATCCTAAAATATGACCACATCCTAAATGCATTAAAGATTGTTCCAGGGCCCCCGTGGTTAAATGGAAGAACCAATATCCTTGAGTAGCTCTACAAATAGGAAAAGAAAACGACATCAAATGTATGTGCTGGTGAATAAAGGGACGGGGATATTTTACTTGGGGTTGAGGGAAGAATAGGGGATGTCTTGCCAATATTCAGGTTAATTTCTTGCTGTGGTTCGGGGCAGAAAAGGGATGATGAGGACGGATCAAAATGAGCCAGAAAGGGTCGTGCGACGCCTTAATTCCTGAGGCTCTCGAGGAGCAAGGCAGACAGATAAACAGGCAGACTCCTGCGTCCCTGAAGGCCGCTCTTTGTCAAATTTACACCAAGGTTTTTTATCTGACGAGAGCTTAAATTGGCCTTAAACTTTCCCTCGCTGCAGATTCCACCCTGAGGAACGTTTGCTGTGATTTCCTTGGAGGATCCCACTGAAATAACTCATTTTCCCCTAATAGCTCTGCTAACTCGAGGTCCATCCTGCAGCACATTGGAGTTCCAGAGAAGTCCTCGCGGAGAGAAAAGATTGATAGAGGCGGCTGATGCTTTCGGGCAGGTTCAGCTGACTTAAAATCAGATACAGTGAGAAGGTTTTATGGACTCCCTCTTTTCTCTAGGTATTCCTTCTGTGTAAATACATTTCACCTCGTTTTCAACTTCATGTCATTGCATTCCACTTAATGTCATTGCATTTGACGTGAAGAGCTGTTTCTAATTAGGGTTTTATGAAGCTAATCAGCCCAGCCAGGTAAAATCCAGTCCAAAGGAACAAACTGGGCCTGTCTGTCTGGAGGACTCGCTGGACTCTCTGCTCTGTCAAACCCTATAGGATGTCAAACCCTCCAGAGCAGCTGAGTGAAACCAGATGTGCTCAGACCTTGTCCAGCGCTCCCTTCCACGTGGATGGAGCAGGTGTTTGGTGATTATCAGAGCTCGGGCTGGAAAATCTGGCCTGGTTCTGCCTTCTCGGAGGCTTCCAGACAATGTGGCTGAAGGGGAAAATGAGGCTGGTTCCCACTCAGCACTTGAGGGCTGTAGGTCTCACTTCACTCTCCTTCCCACCTCATATTCCTTTCAGGACTTTTCCCCCCTTTTTTTGGGCTGAGGCCCAGCAATTTGCTGAGCAAGGCATCCAACGCAGCCGTGGGACGCAGTCCAGTGCAGTGGGTGGTTGCGGAGTACTGGGGAGAAATCTGAACTGGCCTCGTTAATATAAGATTCCTAAAGCCAGCTATAAAATCGTTCTTTTCTGTGTTCGAAAATTCCTCCCCTAATTTTGTCAGAAATTCTGAAATTTGCTCCCAAGTTTGATTTTTGCTGGTCTCACCCGGCGAGTTTAAAATTTGCTTCATTATGTTCTTTTTGATCCGCCCTCTAACTGCCATTCCTGAGCCGTGCAGCACATCTGAGCTCCCTGGAGTCCTTTTTGGGCAGAGAACCAGAAGGTTTGACATCCATTGGAAAAAGAAATTCGTAATTTCTTGAGTTTATCCTGGGCTGGAATTGTTCAGCAGGAGAAAATCGCAAAGCTAACAAAGGTAAAATAACTGTAACAGTAATAATTCATCCCTAGATCATGAATTCAGTCTTAAACCACAGTCCTTTGAACAACTTTGTAAAAAGTTTAACTGACTTCAACTCTTTCTAGGAGTTTATTTGCAGTGTATTACTGTGTTTGATACTGAAATGCATCTGAAGGAGTGGTTCGTGGGGCAAAATGTGGTGCTGGATATCAAATACATGACAGAAAATTAATATATGGCATAGTTCAAAGTAGATTGGTGGAAGAATAAATAGATTTCTTTATACAGACTTGCTGTTTTAAACCTGAGGCATTGGTTTTGCCATCGGTTTCACTGGAAATGAATGGAAAGGAGATCATTTTCTACTAGAAATTATCAGGGATTTTAGAAATCTCATTAAAACTTTCTCCCCACCGAGAGGTGGCTTTTCCGTGAAGAAAATGTCTCTTTTTTGCTCTCATTTTACAGCATGACACCTTTTGTTCTGATTTAAAATACTGACTCTTCTGCAGACGTAGAGCTCCTGCGCTTTCCTGCAAGAGGAAACGATTCTGCTCTGATTTCCATCCCCTGAATGAATCCCAGATTGCTCCATCCTGAGATGCCACGGCTTGCTGGGGTTGTCAGGAAAAAGGAGCAGGAAAAGGAGCTCTTGGAGCAGGTTTGGATCCCAGCAGAGCGTCCTCCCTGTGTGCTTTCCCTTCCATCCCTGGGTTCCTTGTCCCAGTTCCTGGATCCAGCTCCCTTGGCTGTTCTGTGAACAGGGAACGGATTTCAAGGAACAGGCTGGAAGCTCGAGCTTGGATGCCAGAATTTATCATTTATTTATCTATTTATAATTTTAATGTTTGCCATAGGAAGCAGGAGAAACACAAAAAGTCGCTTTTCCTTGTTTCTATTCATCCCTTCCTTTAAAGACGGGGTTTGTTAGAATGACCAGCACTGCCACAGATAAGAGAATAATAATTTGTTAGCAGATATTTTACCATGGCCAAAATAATTGGGAATTGGGTTTTTGGTTTTTGTTCTTTTTTTTTTTTTTTTTTTTTTTTTTAATTTATTATTATTCCAGTAATATCTTTGCTCCCTGTTGTTCTCCAGCCTGGCTCCTTCCAGGAAAATGTAACACAACCATCCCATGTTTCTTAATTCCTCTCCATAGCAATGAGCCCTGAGTCAGGCTCCTACTGAGCTCTTCAGAGGATGTTTAGCGCTGTCAGCTCTGGTTTCTGCATAACTTTAACCCAGGAGCCCAGGTTTAGGCTGAGTTGAGACAATCCCCCTGCAATTCAGAATACAACAAAACCCAAAACCAGAACAATCCATTAAATATCTGTAATTTTTCTCGGTGCTCCTTGTTTCTGCTGTTTCCTCTATTTCCTCATCAGGTTGGAACCCATTTCCACCAGCTCCTGAACCCTCCCTGACCCGTGTGAGGCAGAGATGAGATTTTCCATCCTCAGGAGGCACAAAGTGATGCCCGGAGTCTGATCTGTGCTGTGTCCCAGGCTCCGAGCTCACACCCGGGGTCACTCAGCTCTCTGCACACAGCAGCCACACAAAACAAATCCTGCTCCTGCTGCACACCAAGGACAACTCCCAGCCCCAAAAGCACCAACAAGGGTGGCTGGAGGGAGGAACAAGAAGGATGGGACCTCACAGCCCGGAGCTGCCGTTGCACAATTCAACCCCAAAATGTGCAAATGCACCAGAACTGATCCAAGTGCGAGACCTCGTCACCCTTTGTCCATTTGGGGACCGTTTTGGGGCCCCCTTGGGTGCAGCCCTGGCCAGGCTCTTGTCCTGCCCAAGGTGGATCCACAAGGCCTTGGAATAAATCTCTGCTTTATTCTCCAGCTCTGCCCAGCCTCTGTTCCAGCTCAGCTTTCCCAAGGCACCAAAGCCCAGCGTTGAGCAGGCAGTTCCTTGGTTACTGGGAGTTAAATCCCGCTTTGTTCCCCAGCTGGAGCTGTGCCCACCCAGCCCTGGCACCCTCAGGAGAGGGAATGTGTGTGGCCAGGGCACAGGAAACTCATTGTCTGGCACCAGAACAGCTCCTGGGGGACCCAAAAGTGGCAGGTGCAGCTCAGCTCCCCCCAGAGATGTTCATCCTGCACCTCCACCCTCAGCTCGGCCTTTGGAATATCTTGGCTTCCACTGGAGCTCTGCTCCTCAGCCAACAAAGGCCTCTCCTACCAACTCTTCATGCCCAAAACAAGAGATTTATGCTCGTTTTCACAGCTCAGGACCCCCCCACTGAGCAAATATCCACGCTGTGGACGAGAAGTGATGGAAGTCCTGCTGGAATAACCGAAGGAGAAACCATTTTTCGAGCCAAAGCCCAACTTTTGCTAATAAAGATACGGGGGATCATCAGAGCTGCTCCCAAAGCTGAGGTGAAAGTTTCATTTTTCTCCTTGTGGGCAGAGCTCGTGTTCGTTTCCTGCTCATTCAAAAATAGTTCCAGCACTTTGCTGGAAGTAGGGAGAAAAAAATGCAATTTAAAAATGTCAAAGTGTCTCACTCCCCTCTGGCCTTTGCCAATATTTGCCCCTCAAATGAAAGTTCAGGAGGATTTGGAGGAAATGAAACGTTCAGGAGAATTAGCCTGAGGTCTCCCTTCTCCTAAGTCATAAATCCTGGTTGTGGAAAGGTCTCCCAGCCAAATTTGCCCAAATTTGGAGCTACTGGATCCCAGTCTATTTTTGACTAACTCCTCTAATACCTAGAACTCCACAATTCCTGGTGATCCAGTTAAAAACTGCATTTATTTTATTTATTTTTTTTTTAAGAGTGTCTCTGAAAATTCCTTCTTTGCCAGTCTGGATTTCCAGCAGCTCTTTGATTTGCTGCCGTGCTGCCCGTTCCTCTCCTTGGTGGCTCCACATGCTCTCGATTCTCCTCCTCCTCCCTGCTGCAATAATCTGCATCTGACTGACGGGAGACTTCCAAAACCCTGCGCTGAGGCTTCCTCCTTCCCTTCCAAAAGACTTCAACAACCTCCTCTCTTTTTTCTTCTCTCTTTTCTTTTTTTTTTTTTTTTTTCCCTATTTTTCCTCCTTTCCTTACATCATCCTCGTGGCTCACATCCTTTCCCTCCTGATTCATTATGTAACCATGAATCTCTCTTCAAACACATCTGGGGATGGAGGCAGAAGGGCGTAATGGCTCTAACATCTGGCAGGATTATTTTGGTATTATCATTGCAGCTTCCTTCTGTTTCTCCCGCTTCCCTTTTGGCGCTGAGGATGACAGGGAAATGTTTCCTTCCAGCTCTCTCCCGGGGATTGAAAGGAGGCTTTTTTCCAGTGGGCAAAACGGAGAGGCCACGACTGAGGGCGCGTTTGAGAAATATCAAAATGTATCAAAATGTATCAAAATGTATCAAAATATATCAAAATATATATAAAAAAATCACAAAATAGCAAGTGATGCCGTAGTTTTCGGTGTTGATATCCTGGAATTCTCTGCCCTGTACTCCCTAAAGGGGAGGAAAAGGTGGAATTCCAGGGCCATCAGCACCACTTGGAGCCATCACCACAGAGCCAAACCCACCAGGATCAGGTCCAAGGAAATATCATTTAATAAACGAGTGAAAGCTGGGGTGGAAAATCCCCTAACCCTGAACTCCTGGAGTATTTGGGCGCTGGATTCTGTCCTACAAGAGCAGGAACACACCAGGTGTTCTGCATGGATTCCTCCACGCCAAACCCACGGAAAACCGCCTGCATCAATCCTGAGGACGGCTCGGATTTGGTGTCACAGCAAATAAACTCTGCTACCTAAGGAATTCTCACTGCTGACATCCCATAATTTTTTCTGCTGGTGGGATCCGAGATATTCCTTAACACAGCTGCCAGCTCAACCCCCAGGAGCTGGCTGTGAGCCTGGTGTCCGGTGGCCCTGGGGATTATTTGGCAATCAGAGAGCACATCCAGCAACCCAGGAGGAGAAAGGAAAAGGGGAAAATTCGGCTGAATTTGTAAATTCAGCGTTTTCCCCCCTGGGCCGGCAGGGAATTGTCTGTGCTGCAGCCAATGGTGTTAGGGGTGGTGGAGAGTTATTTCCACCCGCCAGGATGGCAAAAGGGTGTCTGGCAGATGGACAGGCATGAAATCCTGCTCTGCAGCAGCATTAATGCTCTTCAAGGTTCACAGCTCAAGATTAATTATCGTCTTTTCCCTGTTTTCATCTTATAAATCGCCAGGAAATTTATTTGGAGGTTGCTGTGATACAAATATGCAAAAGAAGCACTAAATACGCCCGATTTCTCCTTTTTCTGTTTTCCCATTGGTACCTTTGCAATTTATCACAGACTTTTGCCATAGAAGCAGTGGTTACTCCCCCCCAGGGTCCCATCTTCTCCTCCCATCACACTTGATCCCACTGCCGGGATGAGTATTTTAATTTCCTGAGGCTGGAATCATTTTGGGAAGGGCCCAGAGTGGTGTCACCAGTCCAAATTCCAGGTGAGGGAGGAAAGAGTCTGTGAATGAGAGTCTTCTCTTGCTCCACTCTCACAGGGAAGCAAAGGGGATTGAGACCCTGAGCATCCCTGGAATCTGTGTCTACATCCCCTTTTCCCCACCAAAACAGGGATTATATGCCACGAGACAGAAAGATCTGTGAATAATTCATACTGAAATTCACATTAGAGGAGCTCTCTGAGCTCCTGTTCATGAATTACCCGTGAGCAGATGCTGATCCCCTCAATGTGCTCATTACTAGAGAGGATCCCTTAGATAATTCCTGCAAATCCTTTGGCTTTCTCCTTGTTTGGAGCTCCGGTTCCTCTTAGCATCTAACACTAAAAATCCAACTATTATGACTTGGTGCAGAAACGATGATTTTGGTTTGGAAGTTTTCAGTCTTCAGGATCAATATTTAATAAATATGGATCCAAGTTTTTGAAGAAAGGGTTGAATGAATGATTTCCTGTCTTGCTTCCATCCATGAGATGTTACAATGCCCTTTGCTGATGGATGCACCCTGGTCTCCTGTCCCAGGGGAGGTTCTACTTTAAGTTAAACTCAACCTGGAGCTATTATTGGAAGGGACATCCCATCCCATCCCATCCCATCCCATCCCATCCCATCCCATCCCATCCCATCCCATCCCATCCCATCCCATCA
>JAIXNV010000537.1:0-23249 GCA_020917445.1 Riparia riparia
TTCTTCTGTACCTGTTCCCCTGGAAACTGTATCATGTGGTTTGCCCCTGCTCCTTTTCCCCGCCCATCCTCCCAAGCTGGAATGTAACCCAACTCTGTTCCTCTCCCACCTTGTCCCTGATTGGGTAGTGGCTTGTCCCTGCCTCTAGCCCCTTCCCCCTGGATAAAAACGAGGATACCAGGTGGGAAAACTGTCTTGGCTCTTGGGACGGGGACAGGCGCTGGGCCTCCTGACCTCACGGGGGCCAGATCACAGGAGAAAGACTGAATAAAGTTGTAATTTGTTCCGGGCCAAGGGCAGAGTCTTTTCTTTTGCCGTCAGTGGGTGCCTGCTCTCTCTAAAGGGAAAGGTTTGCAGCCTCTCTGGGATCTTTAAGGCCCTGAGGAAAAAATCCTTCCAACTGTGGTTTCTCTCAAGCTAGCTGAGGCAAAAATGGAGCTGGGGCTCTGAGACAGAGGGAGACACGCCACATATCAGCCTGATAAGTGCTTGTGTTGGCAACCACAGGGTCCTGGACAAATGGGCCTGACAAGAGCCTCATATATTTCAACAAGGAGAAATGTCAAGTCATGCACAAGGAGAGGAAAAATGTCTGACATAAGGTAGATCCTGGTGTTGATCAACTGGAAAGCAGCTTGACAGAAAAGGACCAGGGAATCCTGGAGGATATAAAGCTGTAAACAAGCCATAGTGTCCTTGCAACAACAACAAATCCAGTTAGTGGTATCTTGGGACACACTGGGTCAGGGGAGATGATCCTCTGTTCAGCACTGATGGACAACTGTCCAGTTCTGGGTTTGCCATTGCAATGGAATATATAAAGCTAGTAGAGAGTGCCAAAAAATGCTACTAGAATGATTAAAGGATTGGAGGGTCTCTTATACGAAGAGAGGGACTGTTCATCATAGAGAAAATAAAGCTTGGGGAGATAGGGAACTCAGCAATATGTCCAAACCCCTGATAGGAAGGCAGACAGAAGAGACAGCCAGGCTCTTTTTGGTGGTACCCACTAACAGAACAAAAGAAAAAGGTCACAAAGTGACACCTAGAAAGTCCCAGCTGAACATGAAGAAACACATTTTTTGCTGTGATAATGACTGGGCACAGATTGTCCAGAATATGGTGTATAGTTTCCATCCATGCATATATTTGAAGCCTGTTTGGATATGGTCCTGGACAGATGGATCTAGGGGACCTTGTTTGAGCAGAAGGATTGGACCAGATGAAGTCCAGGGGCCTACCTCAACCATTCTGTAAGGATATTGTAAGAGTCTCTGGGTCTTGCACAGCCTGAATAAACCAGAGGAAGGAGAGGTGCACAGCTCTGGGGGGATCATGAGTGCAGAAGTACAGCACAGAAACACTCTATTTGTGGAAAAGTAGATCTATCAACGACTAGTGATAGTAACATCCCAATACAAACTTGTCTTGCAGTCCCAGAGCCCTGTATGAAGAGAGGTAGTAAATAGTGCCAGTGCTGCAGTGGCCACCACAGCCCAGAAGATGGTGGCAGGGCCCAGTGGCTGGCACAGTGATTCCCTGACACAGAATGTAGAGAAAAACAACTTCTCAGTGCTGCGGGATCTTGCGATTGATTGTTTTAACACTGTGTGCTGGCTTGAAAGCAAAACTAGCGAGAGACTCCAAGTCAGAAAAAACCAATTTAATAGGAGAAGAAAAGGTAAAATAAAATAAATGCAATAGTACAAAAGATCACTGACAGAGTCAGAATACAACCTGATAACCTGATGATATGTGGTGGTGGTAGCAGTCCAGATGAAGTGGTCTTGTTGAAGCAGTGATCCCATAGAAAGGTCTGGTAGCTCTTGTCCACTGAGAATCCAGTGGGTAAGGCTGCCTGTGCTGTCCCAAATCCCTGATTATATCCAGGTGGGAATGCTTGGCTCCTCCCCCAGGCAAAGCATCTCACATTCTATGAACCTTGCAATGGGTCCTTGATTGCCCATTAAACAGAGATAGCTCCCAGAGGGAGTTATCTGTGAGTCATGCAGCAGGGCATTGATGGGCCATTAACAGAAGATAGTCTGGAGGGAAGGGGCAAGGGAAACACTGCCCAACCTAGTTTCAACAGCTCACTTAGATGGTGATATACTTTGGGCACATTTTACATTGTAACCTAGGACACATTGCTTCATATTTAAGCAAATGAGGGGTGATTTTCAGGTTTCTTTACGTACCTTTAAGATTTTACCTTCTCTGGATTTGATAGAACAAATGATAAGGGAGTCTGGCATACATAAAGACAAAGAAGGCTATCTCTTTGGCAGGAATCCTATGACATCCTTGATAAACTCAAAAGAAACTTCCTTTATGGGGTAGTCACTGTCAGGCCAAAGAAGTCTTGATGGGTGCAAGAGGAAGAAACAGTGATAACAAACCAACCTTCCTACTCCCACAAGTGTGGGAATATGTAAAGAAAGGTACAAAAAGAAACTCTCTATACACCCACCCAAAATAAACTTTTCTGCAAGAGCCTCTTTGCATGGACCAACCAGATCCTCACTGGGGATCCATAAATTACTCCAGATGGGATTATGAGAGTGATCTTTGAAGTAGGGCTCCTTTGGCCATTGGTTAGCTCCACTCCTGAGAAGCAGATTGGTGAGTGTTGGACCATAACACAATATATTCAACAGGCACATGCATAAGTAAAATTTTGTAAGTGAATACTTGCTTCACTAGTTGGAAATCTGTAATAACTGGAAAGATATTTATATTTGATTTACACTTGTAACACACACATGCTTGTAAACTTGCTTTCCCAGAGGTAATTTTGGATTGCCCTTGTAGGGCAGATGTCTGTAGTTTTTTGCATCACAGTCTACCTTTGATCTTCGACATCCAATAGCTTCAAATAAACTAAAGGCAACATAACCAGCCAATAGAAACAGAATTGCCATGCCCTCTGGGATTTCTGTAAGCACTGTTCAGTGAATAACACATTGGAAGAAAAGGCATGTGTTACAAGAACAAGTACTGCTGTAAGCCTGCCCTAGAGAACAAATTTTGACACAGTGCTTGTAGCAGAGGTTCTGATGGCTCTAAATGACAGAGATTCTTGACAACATATATTGGTCCCTAAGCCAATTATCAAGACACTATACGCTTTACACTTCTAAAATGTTTCAAATATTATAGATACCTCCTCAAAATATGACTGTCTCTCTCCCTGGGCGGCTTCTGATAATGAATCTATGCTTAACTGTGATTGATATGGTAATTCAAGCTGATAGGCGGGAAAGGGAGAGTTGGCTTATGCTTTCTCCACCCCCACCCACCTCCACCTAGGATGACTAGACTAATGAAGGTGCTGTTAGCATATACAGTATTTTTTTCCATTTTAAGAGGCAATCAGAACAATCATTTATGCCTGTAAGTATTCAATTGTCCTTCTGGGGACTAAGAAAAGCCAAAATATTTTTCTTTGATGAGAGTTTTAGGTCAATAAAAAGTTAACAATTTAAAGGTGGGGTAGATTAGATGAGTCCTTTAAGCACTGTGCTGACATTCTAAGATTCTAAGATCAAAGTTTCCAGTTTCCCTGCTGGAAAGTGCCTATAATTCCAAAATGCCATAATTTTTAGGTTTATTTGTCCCATTACAGTGCCACCAAAATCTCACAGGGTGGCTTCAAATCAAGGTTCCATGACTTTTTATTTGTTGTTCTCTGCACAATATCATCAGGTAAACTAGACTATTCTTTTATTTTCAGTTATTTGAAGGCAAGTCATAAATGCAGGTGTTATAAATAAAATCGACCAGATTCGATTTATCAAAAATTTAGAATTTTATTGTGAGACAAAATATCAGTCTCAAAAAGCCACAATTAAAAGGACAGCGCCGAGCCCGGGATCGCCGCTGGGTGAACACGGATAACAGACTCTGCCAGTCTGCTACCCCCCCAAGTTCACAACTTTGGTCTCCAGCCGCCCCGTTTTATACACTGGATCGTGGAGTGAAGTCAGGGATTTCGATGGTTTCCCCTCCGAGGCGTCTTCATGAATCATGCAAGTCCTGGTATCGGGAGTTTGAATGGACCGGTAGAGTGAAACAATGCAGCTGATGGTTGGACCCGGGTGTGTTGTGGATATGTTAATTTTCAACGGAGACGAGTAGAGATATCTATCTGAAGTGATCATCTCGGTCTCCGGACTTGTATCTCCGTCTTCCGTTGTCCTTTGTGTCCTTTTCAGGGGTTCCTGGCAATGGTAGTTTCTAGGCACCTCTTTCTGGTAATTCTAGTCATTCTTTCCTCATATCCCTCCCGTCCTTTCAGAGTTGAGGAAATTCTTTTATTTTGGTTTTTCTATTTTACTTTTATCCATATTATTTTGAACAAATCTCTAACACTCATATTTATACAGTGAACATTTACCTTTTGCAACTTGATAACACGAATTAACTTTAGCACATATATCACACAGGGTACTATGGGGTGGTATAAAATTCCATAGGAAAATTGCAGAAAAGGGATCCTGTCATTAGTTCCAAGACACCTGAAGTGCAGAGGTCCAGTTGCTGACTGCAAGGCTGAAGGGGTGGGCTGCTTCACGCCAGACAGCTGGTGCAGAATAGCTCCTGCTGAGTCCCACAGCCAAGCACATTTAAGAAGTGGGGGAAAAAATGCTGGACAGGCAGAGGAGGATAACAAAACAAATTTGCATTCTCTTTTAACATCAGAGGGTCAGAGGAGAAGCACCTGCTCCATGGTGGAGCATTCATCCTGCAAATCCCATTGTGTAGATATCCACCAGGCAGACTGTGGAGAGCCCTATGCCAGAGCAAAGAAATATTCCTGAAGAAGCTGCAGCTACTGGAGAGCTGAAACCGCCGCACAGATAAACAAAAGGATAGAGCAGCATAGAGGAACTGTTGCTTAGTGATGATAGCCAGTACTCACCCCCCCCCCCCCCACCCCACCACTCCCCCATTCCATTTGGGAGTGCAAAAGAGTGAAGCTACACCTGGGAAAAGACAGAAAGGTGTTTAATGTTCACATTATTTTTCTTTCTCACTACCTGAATCTATTTTAAATGGCATCAAATTATGCTAATTTCCCCAAGTCAGGTGTGTTTTGCCTATGATGTTATTTGGTACACAATCTTCCTGACGTTATCTCCAACCCATGAGATTGATTTCTCATGTTTTTTCTATTTTCTTCCTGTCTCCCTCCAGAGAGTGAGCAGCTGGGTGAGAGTTCAGCTGCTTCCTAATGCTAGCCCGCAACAATAATGAAAGTTGCCAAGACGAGTAGCTAGATATAAAAGTCTAATGCAATTTCTTTACTTAGGTTTGAACCAAAACATTTCTCAAGCACCATTTTACTTGTCTGAGGAGAGGCAAAATATACTGTTTCTTGTTCTGTAAACTTTACAATGTCTGAAGTATGTGTTAAAAAGAAATACAGATTATATAAAACCAGGACTTTATACTTCTTTCTACTTTATACTTCTTGCATCTTGAGTTTATATTCTAGCATTGGTCTCTATAAAGAAATTCTGACTACTTTCATCCCTCTGACATCACTTTTTGTTTATCCTAACTCCTCTGTGAATATTTTTCTCTACAAGATCCTTCAAAACAAAACTAATAAGACTTTTAACTGCAACACAAAATAGACCTTATTGTACTGGTGAGGCCAGTCAGGTTTTCCAAGGGAGCTTTACATTTAAAGCAGGATTCTACTTTTGAGGGCACAACAATTATGCAGATTCATATTCTCTAACTGGTAGTTAATAGGTGAAATAGGAAGGGATAAGGTAGCTGACAATCAAAGTTGTTGTTTCATTAGATAGTTTTAGCTGGCAGTGAAAGATTATTACTCTCCTACAATAGCCTTTCTATTGTTTTTCTTTCCTCTAGTTATGCAGCACCAGCCTTTTAAGAATTAGTGTCCTGGTTACTGGAGTGCCAGTTTAGCATTATGTGGGTGTAACTAACCTGTATATTCTACTGCCCCACAAGCACTTCTCATGAACTGTTAATGAGGCGTCATTTGCAGCAGTCACCCCAATGCACACCACACCCCTCAGATTAGAGTTTGGTGTTAAATGAGATACAGAAAAAGAGGCAACCCTGCAAGGCAGAATAGTTTTTCTCCACACCAATGACACAGCTGTGATAACTCCTCCAGGGAAGCAGCACCCCAGTCCAAGGGCATCATCTCTGCTAATGGGTCATAATGGATTCAATAGCAGCAGAATAGGCAGCTACAATGACTTAGATCATCAAGGACTCAAAAAAATATCTTATGACTCGAAGGATCACATCATTCCATTGGAACTCCCCACTCTGGGGGAGACACACAGCATTCCCACTGAAACCTGACTGTATATAATTGGGTCTGGGGACTTGGGACACCACCACCACACAATAGACCCAGAGGAGGCCCAGAACTTCAACAGGAGCGTTGCTTTCAACTGCAACCATCACTTCATAGGACTGCAACCATCACTCTGACCAACAAGTGTTAGGCTGTACTCTGACTTTTTGGGTGTAAGTTAATTCTGTATATCATTGCATTTATTGTGATCATTCTAACAAATTGTAACTCCAACCTAAAATCTCTCATGAGGCAATTGTGTGGTGCTCATTGCTCATTTCTCCCAATGGTTTACCTTCAAACCAGCACAGTTAGGAGTCTTGGAAGACCTGGACCAAAAAAACCACCACCACCAACCAACCAACAACAACAAAAAAAAAAACCCACCACAACCACAAAACAAAATGAACAAACAAAGCAAAACAACCAAAAAAGATTAGACTTAAATTGGGATAAAAGTATAAAATATATTGTTGCTAATTTTGTTATGGCCATGAGTACATTGAAAATATATATGAAGACAATGATTTTCTTGTAGATTGAACTGGGCTATTAAAGCAGAAAGCAGTTACCTGACCCCTTGATGAGTTTACATTCTCTGTGAAAGCTAGCAATGTTAATTTGTAGTTTTATTTGGTTTTTCCTATACTTATGTACTTATGTAGTCCCCACATCATATTCTGGAAGTTTCTCTAACATATCCTATTACTGTAGATTTGTCCTTTCCATGATGACTTCATAGGGTTGCAGAAGAGTCGAAGCTTACACAGACAGATTTGGTCTAGTAATTAGTTTATTGATATCTAGTCAGTAAATTTAGGTATAGAAGATGCTCAGTAAATACAGATGGATTGGCAGCCAATACTATTTACTTCACTTAAACTTAGTATGGGCTGAAAAACTAGCTCTGAAATGTTTATTTTCTCACATAGTGTTGGTCTGTTTTGTGTGATTAGGATTCTTGTTTGTTTGCTTGTTTGGATTCCTTTCCTACCCGTTTTCTCTTTAGCAACCTTTCACTGGCTCCTTTTTCAACAGAAAGTTCTCACAAACAAACATGTGGATCCTGCAACACATCTTCTAAAAAATCTGAGGGTTAAGTATGACTCAGTCTGTCTTTGTAAATCAACACACACAGTTATCTTCTGGGAAAGAATTCATGGCAATGAATTGCCTGAAAAACAGCTCTGGATTTTAGTGCTCCTTCACCCCAACCAGTCCAGGAAAGAACTTCCTTGGAGAAGAGTGGAAAAAACTATTTATTTTACAAGCAAAGTGCCCACAACCATATAAAATTAATAATATGAAACAATAAAACCTCCTGTTGCTCTGAGATGGGATGGTAAATTCAGAAAGTCCTTGCTGTGAGTAGCTCAGCTCACTCAGTCTATTAGTTCCTCCAGTGCTGGAAAAATGCCATCCTGGGCCCTGGGGGGCTCAGGTGTGAGATCTGGGCATCTTTCAGGGTTTTTCAGTCCAGAACAGGTTTAAACAGTCCTGAGACAAGCACAGCCCAGGAGCAGGAATGCAGAGGAGTGGATGCTGTTTTCAAAACAAATGCGGCACCTCTTCTTTCTCCCAATTCGCCCTTGGAAACAGTCTCACAGCAGGGCTTCTCTCCAGGATCCTGTTTCATGAATCTCTGCTTCATGCTCCTCAAGGCTGCTCCTCCGTGATAACCATCCCTTTACTAGCTAGCCCGGCCCCCCCCCCCCCTTTTTTTTTTATATCACTCATTCTTATTGGAAATAGCTGTTACTCATCAGGGCAAGGCTGTATTGGTTAATTAATACAGCTGTTACTTTATCAGGGGTTATTTAGTCTTAAACATGCAGTATAAACAGAACAGACAATTGGAGATGCGAGCAGCAAAAAGTCACCCCAAGACACAGGTTTACAGGATACTAATTTAAAATACTTGATAAGGGAAAAGCATATAGAATAACTGCTGAATAAATCTGGAAGTTTAAATCTGTGCACATATCTATAGGTATTTAGTTTTAGTACAAACAGCTTTATTTCTTTTACATTCAAAGTTCCCTTTGAACAGTATATAAAGCAGAGTTAATAACATACTCTTGAAGCAATAATAAAGCAAATATTGCTTTACTTTCTTTTTAAGTGTTAGAAAATTGACCCTTTAACATAGTAATTACATTGTTTTGCTTCAAGTTCTTTTCAACCCTGTGGCCACTGAATATGTTAAGATTATTATTCTTTTAGATCTTTGAGGTTGCAGTAAAATTGCCATAATAAAAAATGAACAACACAATCTTAAGTGTTTTTTTCAATGACAACCCTGTTTCAAACTCATTTTTTTTGTATCTTCCTTGGGGCTCCACACTGTTAGTCCTTTTTGTCTTTCTCTCACATTTACACTTTTCAAAAATTAAGCAATTCCTGTTACCTGCTCAGCTGTGTGCACAGCATTAACACCTTTGGGATTTTAAATGCAGGAGTCACACACAGTTCAATGGCAGACAAACAGAACTGACAAGGAAAAAGGACTAGTATGTGCACAAATGTTAGCGAAAGAGCGCTTTTGAATATTTTAGAACTTGTTGCATCATGCATTGTTGGAGTCCAGGGCATTCCTTTGGCTGCCCTGGAGGGTCAGGGACCTAGGCAGGGGGCTCTGGGACCCCAGCCCAGAGCTCAGAGGGACACTGGCTTTGATCTCAGTCCATGGGAAAAACTTCCTAAACTGAGAGAGGGTTTGCAGGCCACGGGAGTGTGAAAAATAGTAGTTTAGTTTATCATGGAGTGAAAAAACAGTAATATTAGGTTCATAGCATTGGAGTGAATGGGGACAAGATGGAGAATCTGGGGCGTTGTTTCCTTCTTCTTCCTTCTCCTTTCTTCACTCCATTTCTGCAGTGACGTTGGCACAAAGAAGTTAGTGAGGATTGGGTCAGTGTATAGATGACCTTTTTAGTAATAGTGATAGACATTGGTAAGAAATAGTAAATAACAAACACGTAGTAATTAGTATAAAAGATAAGGACAGCCCCAGGTCGGGTGGAGATGTGAGAAGCCCATGCAGCTGCAAACATCTTGTTGGACTCTGAGAAATTTGTAAGATAAGAAACAATAAACAAAAAATGCAACCTTGAAAAAACTAAACCTGAAGACTCCGTCTCTTCCTTCGGCTTGGCTCGGAGCTGTGCAGGGGGGGAAAGGACCCCGAAACCACCTGAATGTTGGGGAAGCACCCCGGCAATGCATGAATGATAACAGAATTTCACACCTTCCTACAAAAATTAAAACAATGGATGAACTTTTATTTTGTTGTAATAGTGAATTTACAATTCACTATTGTGCTTACAGCATAGAGATACTCAAAAGCATGACTTGTGAGGGAATTTCAATTACCCTAAGGCACCTTAGTTCTAACTGACATCTGGAATTAATTATAGGACACAAAATGCTTTTACTTCTGATTTACTGGCCTGAATTCAGCACAAGTTTAGATTGAGTAAAGGTTATCTGTACATATTGACCCACACAGAAATAAGATTCTGACACCAACTCAGTTTCTAGTGGACTTGTCCTCACAGGGCATTAGCAACTAAGAAAATTCATGACAATTACTCCTAGTGCTTAGAGATATCACTTCAAATTCTGCATCTGTTTTGGATTTATCCTAGAATTTTATGTATATGAAGTAAGATTTTACTGGTTTTCTTAAAAACACTTGTACATTAATCTCAGACATCCAGAGGTAATAGGAACATAAGGCATATCATCATGGACAGTAACATGATATAAGATTCCTTATAGACATTCATGCCTATACCACTTTCCCTCCCTTCTTTGGCATTTTGAAAATAAGACTAAAAGCAGTGATCCTGCTACTGTATAGTATTTCTGTTCATTACAGATTCAAACTAGTTCATCTGCAACCACAGACCAAATTAGGCAGGATTATTTATCACAGTTCTTGCAGGGTGATGAACTTTCTCCTAGATGTAATCAGTATTATAGAGATTTACACTGCACAGTGAGTACTGAATTGAAACCCAAGCTCCCTCAAAATTAGTGGATATGTGGATATATAATATTAAAATTTTGGTTTCAGAATAATACTCTTTATTTCTCATTTTGTGTTTAATAGAGTAGATAAAAATACAAAAAGTAATAAAATACATAAGAGAAATTAATATGAAGAAACTAACCTCCTGTTCACTTTGCATTTAGCATGCTCATCTCTTGTTTAGCTAAGATATCTATGAGGATAAATGAAAAGATCAAGGTGTAAAGCATGTTGTGGGAGACCACAAAGATAATAGTTATAAAGCTTTAAAGTCTCTGGGCACTTAGCTCTGTCTGGAGATTTGCCTAACTAAACAAAATACAAGAAGCCACAGTATGTGATGGGAGAAATGGATAAATTCAATGAATAATCAGAATGTGAAGCTGGGAAAAGTACTGTGAGAAATGAGTGGTTTTCCCAGATAGTTATGGAGGCTTGTGTGAGAACTGTAAAAAATGCATATATAACTGGAAGTAAATATTGGATTTCTCAGTGGGGATTGGATGATTACAAAATACACACAGCATGTATTATATATGTTATAAACAAGTTCTATTCAAATGATCTATGTTTTAGTTACTTAATTGTTAAGTAATTCCATTAAGATTGTTAATGCTAGTTCTGTTTAAAGAATTTGCCTTATTCCTGTTTTAATATTGATTAATCACCTTATTCACTTGTTTGTTAATTAAGAATTCACCTCTAATTAATTAAAGTTAGAAAGTGGTATGTTTATTCACTGGCCAGTGGCATGGGAGTCATCTCCAAAAGGTGTGGCCACCCCAAACAAGGTTCTTTGCTCTCTATTTATTTTCCAAGATCTTACATACAATACATATGCATAACCCCAGCACCTCCCATCCCTGCTCTGTATTAAAATGAGGCTATTAGTCCTTCACGCATGTGCAGTTCTTCTCTTGAATTGGGTCAGTGGTCTCAAAGGATGAAGTCAGAAGAGTCTTCATCAAGTCTCTGTGACCCTCTGGCATGATCCAAGGTCCCCTGCTTTGTGATTGATTGATACCAAGTCCAGGTGTGGCAATTGTTCTTACTGGTTTCAATCTGTTCTTGTGACGGTTCACTCACTCCACTTTCTTCTATAAACATACTCAAAATATAACAGTTAGCTCTATCTTAGGCATCTAATAATCATTAACCTATCATTTACTAATCTAACTTACATCTTGATCAATAAAAATTGCTTCTAACCCTTCGCTAAAAATCTTAACTCTTTAAAATCATGATTAATTTCCCCACTCCTTCTTCAAAGTTAGTAAATTCTTCTACTAATAGATTCCTCTTCATCTAGCAAAACTGTGTGGTAGGGGTCCTTTAAAACTGTACCATATGCTCTTAATATTAAAGTTAAAGCCGCAAGTTGCTTTAGCATTCTCCAATTCCAAACAAATATTATAACAAACAAAGTCAAACTTATACTAACTAAAATAAGCAAAACAATAATGGGATAAATCAAGGTATTGAGCAAACCAGTTGCTGTTGGTGACCACCCAAGAAGCATATCCCACCAATGATGGGACAGGCCTTCTTCTAACCTTTAAATACTCTCCGTGTAGTCTCTTTGTCATGATGCATTGTAATCAAAGTTCTCTTTCTTTCACCTTTAATTTCTTTAAGAATGTCTTTTAATTAATGGTGTTTCAATAATTGTTCAACTAAGGTTAAATTCATCCCTGTAGGCACAGGCAATATTTCTTGAAACGTAGTCAAGTTTGCCTTTATATGTTGGTGGGATACAACAGGTAAATTATAGGAAAAATCACATCCTTCAATTTTGACAAAGTTACAAATGCACAAGTTAAATTAAGTTTCCCCAAACATTTCTTCCTTCCTACACAGTTGCATTTGTAACTTTTAGCATCTGAATCAGAGAC
This sequence comes from Riparia riparia, assembly GCA_020917445.1. Lineage (NCBI taxonomy): Eukaryota > Metazoa > Chordata > Aves > Passeriformes > Hirundinidae > Riparia > Riparia riparia. The sequence goes on from JAIXNV010000537.1 coordinate 12,269, forward strand.
TTATGTGAGACAAAATCAAAAGCTTTTCCTTGGCACTTATACTTACCAGTCACATTATAGTGCAGTGGTACTGCATTAGCTGTGGCTATAGTGATGGTCATAAATGTCACAACTCTCCAGGCTATACCTACTTGATTATCCATTACAATTACAAGCCTTCCTATTTTTTGGGGAGCTGTTATACTATACTTATAATTTCACCAATACCCTAATTATTTTCCAAAAAAAAGTTTTAGTTTTAGTTCATTATCACCCAGTATAACTTTCCAGAGTCCTTCAGGAGCTTTCCTCAGTTGGAAGTGATGGATTCAAGTGTTTTGTTCCTTGATCTTGATTGCAGTAAAGGTGGTGAGGAGCACTTGGAATGGTCCCTCCCACCGTGGTTCCAAAGTTTTTTCTGCAAAAGACTTAATATATACGTAATCCCCAGGCTGTACATTAAGTACTGGTCCATCTAATTCTCTGGTTCAAGCCTCAGCCACGCGTTTCTCTATTTCTCTAAGTTGTTTATTTAGGGCCATCATATATCTGTGTAAGGTTTCTTTCTCTAATTGAGTGGGTGTTGTCCCTTCTTAAATTCCATATGGCCTTCCACACAATATTAATAATGCTAATGGAGGAGCCAGAGGCCAAGGTAACTTTGCTTCCTGTTTTCTTTACTTGGCCACTTGACTGAGACTGATATGGAATGTGAACTTCCAGTCTATGCCTATATGGCGGCTAATTTGTACACAATTTTTGAAGTAAAATATGGCCTCCTATCTGAAGACATTGTGGCTGGGAGTCCAAAGCATGGTATTATTTCTTATAACACTGCTTTGGTTACCTCTTGCACTTTGGCAGTTCTGGTAGGGAAAGCTTCTGGCCACCCTGAAAAGGTATCTGTTAACACCAATAGGTATCGGTACCCTCTTTTCCTGAGTAATTCTGAAAAATCAACTTGCTATTGTGGCCCAGGTCCATATCCTTTCCCAATTTGCTCAAGCTTTGGTTTAGAAATATTTTTGGGATTAGTTTGGAGGCAAAGGCTACACTGGCAAGTCACCTTGCCAATTACTGTACTTTGCAAATTTCTAACTATGATTCTATCTTTCAAATAATTGTACAGAGCATCTATTCCCCAATGTGTTTCTCCTGTACTTCTTTCACTAATGACCATAACATGTAAGAAGGGATTACAAGCCTTTTTTCCCCTCTTATCTATAATAGCCCACCCCTCTTGATTATAACTTTCATTTTCTTTCTCAATAAGCCTCTTGTCCTTTTTACTGTGCCTTGGCTTACCTTCAGTGGAAATTTACTCATCTGGAATTAAGGTTGCCTCAACAGTTTCACCAATTACTTTGCCTTTAGCTGCTTCTTTTGCCTTTCTGTCCACCAGATTGTTCCCTTTCTCCAATTCAGAGCTCATTTTTGGTGTACCTTGATATGCATGACGGCTACATTTTCAGGTAGTCCAGCTACCTCCAACAGTTGTATTATCTCTTGTATATGTTTAATACTTTTTTTCTTGTCAATTCAACAGTCCTCTTTCTTTCCAGGTGGCTCCATGTGCATGAACAACCCCAAATGCATACCTTAAGTCTGTGTAGATATTATTTCTTTTCTTTTTGCCAGTTCTAAAGCCCAAGTTAAGGCAGTTATTTCAGCCTCCTGTGCCGAGGTGTTGGTTGGCAATGGTCCAGACTCTATTACCTCTCTGCTCGTGGTAACTGTATATACCCAGCTGCCTTCTTCTACTGATGACATAGCTGCTTCTGTCGGTGAACCAGGTCTCAGCATTTCCAAGTGGGGTATCCCTCCCATACCCCCTCTGAGGAAGGAAACTGGATTTACACTGTTAGTTACCACAATCTCAACATCATCTCATTCTACCATTACGGCTTGGTACTTTAGGAATTTCTGTGGGGAGAGCCAATGTCCCCCTTTCACTTCTAGGACTCCTGACACTGTGTGGGATACTAGCACGGTCATCTTCTGGCCTAGGGTGAACTTGAGTGCTTCTTGGATGTTCACTGCCACTGCTGCAATGGCTCTGAGGCACCCTGGCCGTTCCTTAGCTGCTGCTCAGGCGACTGCCCTGCGATATGGGCCCAGGTTTTGTGCTGGTATTCCCAAGGCAATCCCCTGATTCTCCTGTGAAAACAACAAGAATGGTTTACTCACGTCTGGAAGTCCCAGGGCTGGAGCTGACATGAGGGCCTTCTTTAGCTGGTTGAAGGCTCAGGTACCCTGCTCCCTTCCATGATCAAGGCATACAAAATTTTAACTAACAGCCCATAGCTGTAAATCCACAGTCTGCACCACCCCGTCATGCCTAAAAGATTCTCAGTTCTTTTACTGTGAGGGGTTTTGGGGTCTGGCATATTGATTCCTTGTGATCCTACCCTAAGGTTCTTGGTCCAGTACTAACCTCATAGCCCAAATAAATAACTGTTTGCTTCACCATCTGGGCTTTCTTCTGGGATACTCGATACCCCTGTAGACCCAAAAAGTTTAGGAGGCTTACCATCCACTCCAGACATGCCTCTTGAGTTTTGGTGGCTATCAGGAGGTTGCCCACATACTGTAACAGTTGTCTTCCTGATGGAGCTTACCAGGATTCCAGATCTTTTGCTAGTAATTCTCCAAACAAGGTGGGAAAATTTTTTGAACTCCTGCAGAAGCACTGTCTATGTGAGCTGAGTTTTTTATTCAAATGCAAAAATTTCCTGGCTGGCTTCATGGAGAGGAAGGCAAAAGAAAACATCCTTTAAATCTAAGACAATAAACCATGTTTTAGGTTCATGTGTTAGTTCAGGTGTTAAACAAGTTAACAAAGTGTAAGGGTTGGCAACGACTGGGTATAAATCCTCAGTTATCCTATTAACAGCTATGATCCATCAGGCTTTTTAACAGGTAAAAAAATTTCAACCACTGGGCTAATCCCTTAACTTTTCTTTTTTTCAGGGTGTCTTGTTTTGAAAGACAGGTATCTGCTAGGGAGGGGCAGGCCTCTCTAGGAATGGGGAATTCCAATCCCTTCCCTCCAAGTTATAATTTAGATTAAAGAGGCTTTTCAGTCAGAGCTATGGGGAAAGGGACTAGTTCTACACTAGTAAATATAACAGGACAAACAAACAACAACTACAGCATTAATAATAAACAGAACCAGAAACCTTGAGGGGCTTTGTTTCACAAGCCTGGGGCAGTCTGACCTCTTGGGCACCTCCCCATGAGCACCAAGTTGGAACTGTGGGACTCTCCGGGGCTGACGGCTGGAAACGGTGGGTTGTCCCCAGCAGGCAGGGGGGTGTCCCAGCAGGCAAAGTGAGCAGTGCTGAAGAAGTTGCGATGGCTGGACAGGGCTGGCCCAGCTCCAGCAGGGCAGGCGAAGAGTTCCAAATTTCTGGGTGCTCCAGCAGATGATGGATGGTGGTAGAATTCCCAGGACCAGACCTTCCGTTAACAGTGGACTCTTCACACAGCAAGCAGCCACCCGAACATCCTCTCCAATGCCGAGTGCAGGAGCAATTCCCACCCAGCTCCCAGAGCACTGAGCCTTTCCCTCCCTCAAACTTACGTGATCTTCCCCCACCCTCACCACTTCTTTTGTGTGGGTCAAGCACCCTCTAAGCATCAGTATTTAGTCTCTGAGCAACTTATGGGGGAAAATTATTTAGGAAAAACAAAACAAAACAAAACAACCTAACCCCCAACACAAAGGGTATTGCTTAAGTCTTAACTAGATGGTTTCTTTCTTTAAACTTAAATTGCACTGGGGGTGCGTTTTTTGCTCTCCCGGTATGTTAGAATCCCAAACCCCAGGAAATATCTGATCCATTATTTTCCTGTAAATCTCTCCTTCACTTTCAACTTTAGCCTCACTAGTTATCTACATTAAGCTTAACAATTCCGCATATTGTTGGTCCTTAACTTCCAAAGTAATCTCTCCATTTTCAAATATTATTTTTGCCTCTACTAATTCTAATAAATCCCTAGCCAAAAGTGCTGATGGAGCATTGGGCAAATATAAAAACCTGTGAATTCCCCATTGTTTCCCAAGTTTATATTTCAATGGCCTACAAAAATAGGCTTTTTCAGATTGGCCAGTTACCCCTTTTACCATAATAATCTGTTATTGTTATTAAAGCTTTATTTAATAACAAATATATTGCCCCTGTGTCTATCAAAACCTTCTTTTTTTTTTTTTTTTTTTTTTGTTCCCTAGTTTAATTATAACTAGAGGGTCTCCCAGGGTAAGATCCTCCAGTGCACCTCAGTCATCCTTAACAGGAGCAATCACTGCCTCCCCTTTTCAATGTCCTCTTCTTTGGTTTGTTTCTGAGTCCAGGATGCTGTAGGACCCTTTGGAGGGGGTTCCTCTTCCTCACTGTCACTGCTGGGCAGTGGGAGAGTGTATTAGATTATGTAACCTAAAAATATGTATTCTATTTCATCTGTTGAAGGCTGTTTTTTGGGAAGATGTTTTGTCCTTATCTTTTTTGACTCCAGAGGGGATGGAGGCAGATGCCTCCTGATAACGGCCCAGCCATTAAATCCAGGTGGGGCAGTGTTTTTTATCTCTTTCACCACCCCTCCATCCTCCAGGGGGACATCTTCTGATAATGGCCCATTAGGGCCCACCAATGACATGACACATTCCATCATCCCATTGTGAAATGCTCCACCCAGTGGGGGAGGAGACAACTGTTCCTAGCTAGATAAAAACTGGGACTGAAGGACACAAGGTATCCTTTTGTTTTTTCCACTGGATTTCTGGAGGAAGACTGGACCAATCTCATCACCACTGGATTTTTCTACAGGACCATCTCTACTCCACAGAACCACATCTGTTTACTCCAGGAGGATTTATTTGGTCTGCTTCCAACACCCTGACTGCCAGGGTGCCAGGTCGTATCCCTGACTCTGCTGGGGTTTTTCCATGATTTTTATTTGCTCCCTTGTTGTAGTTTGGTTGTTTGGGGTGGGTTTTTTTGTTGTTTTGTTTTGTTTTGGGGGTTTTTTTTGTTTGTTTGTCTTTTTTTAAATTATTTTTTGGTTTTTTTGTGGGTTGCTTTTTTGTTTTGTTTTGTTGTTGTTGTTGTTGTTGGGGTTTTTTTGGTACTACATTTGTATTTTCCTTTTTTTAATATTCCTGGTAAAGAACTGTTACTCCTGTTTCCCATATCTTTGCCTGAAAGCCCTTAATTGCAAAATTATAATAATTTGGAGGGAAGGGGGTTTCCATTCTCCATTCCAAGGGAGGCTCTAGTTTTCCCTGGCAGACAACTGTCTTTCAAAACCAAGACAGAGATTTAGGAGTAAGTGGAGTAGTTGGAGTAGGGGATAAAATAGAAGGTGAAGCTGAACTTGAAATAGAATTCTTTAGCTCTAAATCAGCTTGATCAAGGAGCTGTTGTTTACACTGGGCACATTCTCTGTACCAGTTAGCAGAAGAACAATAGTAACATCCTGCACAAATTTTACACTGCAAAAGCACCCAGGCACAGTGACAACCTCTAGATGCACCAAAAGCTGCAGGAAAATTCCCACAAATACAAGTTATTCCATTCACTTCTTCTTGACTTTCTAAATTCTACACAGCCTGTTGCTCCCAATCCAGAGCCACTAGTCTCCCAACAGACATCTGATATAAACCTTCTAAATATATTCTCTCATTTTCTCTGTCTATCCACCAGTTTACTGAAATCACAAACTCCCACAAGTCAAGCCCAAAACCACTGAGATAAAGAAATTCCCTCTATTTGTCTGACCAGACTGAAGTTACCCTTATTTTAATTCCAACAATCTACAAACAGCCTCCATACCTGTGATAAATGTCCTAAAGTTAATTCATGTTTGAATACGTCTGTATTTTAATACACCCATATAAAATATAAGTTTGTATCTACTTACACATGTTCTAAGAAACTGAGATAAAAACTGTGATATATGTTTTTGAAGTTTATTCATGTATGTTTTGTATCTACCCGAATATGCTGAAACAAAAAGCCATACAGGGAGGGACACAGGGACTCCCTGCCTGGCAGCACAATACCAGAAAGGGGACACAGGGACTCCCTGCGTGGCAGCACAATACCAGAAAAGGGACACAAGGACTATGTTAGGAATGACATCGACATGTCTCTGCCGGGAAACTCTGAAAAGAACACAAAAGGCCACGGAAAATGCAGATGAACAGCTCAAGAACAGATTGATCGCATCAGATCCGTATCTCGCCCGTCCTCCGGACATTATCATATCTACACATATCTCACCCATCTCCTCTGGACATTACCATATCTACGACACACCTGGGTTCAGCCATCAAGGTCATTGTTAGCCCAGGAAATGCTATTCAGAACACCCAGACCCAAACATCAATAGTTAATGAAGCTGCCACAGACAGGGAAAAACATTGGAGCTTCGTTTCTCCTCAGCGATCCTGTGTATAATAAGAAGCAGCTCCAAACCAGAAATGTGAACTTGGGGGATAACACACTGGCAGAGTTTGTTATCAGAGTTCACCCTGCGCCGATCCCGGACTCGATGCTGTCTTCTTAACTGTGGCTGTCCGAGACTGTCATTTTGTCTCTCCAATAAAAATTCTAAATTTTTGATTTCTAAAATTTTGTCTTGTCATATTTATAACAATACCTAAAATCACAACTAAGTTCTTGCCAAGGACTTCTATTCCAAACTGGTTCTGTCCTTTGTCTGTTCTCAATCTACTGCAAAAACATTCACGCCTCAGCTCTCAGAGGCTAATCAACTCTTTTACTCAGCATGTGCTGCACTTAAAACTTTTAACACAAGATGGATGTTGCCTCAGAAATACAGTTACAGGGAACACCCTCCCAGTAACCAAAACACACACACCACAGTCACAGCAGGGAGGGGGCTTTAAGGGCTTTCATACACCCCACTCGTTTCATTTTTCCACCCCACTTACTTCATTTTTCCCCAGCCGTTTCAGTCGCTTGAAAACGGAACCGCAGGTCCAAACTCCTCAATCACTTTGTGCTGGTAGCACATCTCAACAAACTCTCTCACAATCTTTCTCACAGTCAGGACGCATTCACACAGTGTAACAACCACAAATCAGGATTTGCCCTTACAATTGCTAGCTCCGGATTCCAGCAAACTGAGCCCTCTATGGTACAGCAAATGGCAAAATCCCCTTCTGCCAGCAACAACAATCTGAGCCCTCCATGGCCCGGCACAACAGCTTAACAGCTTTCTCTGCTGGCAACCAAGTACAACTGACCAGACACCAATCGAGCTTGCAAGCACACTACAGAGGCACAAGTTGTGCATGGGACATCTCCCACGACTTACCAACAGCCTTTCCTGACCACATGTATGCCTTACAGCTCACTCTTTAAATTGTTTCCATTTTTTCTAAACATACCTTTTTGCCCAGAGTTTTAGTAGTCAAAGAGTTCTTGTCTGCTGCTGGATGAACAGGTCAGGCAGCCGAGCCCACTCTTCCAGGAATATCCCGGAGCTGCCCCGAGGGGGTCTTCCACGCAAGCTGGTCTCACAGCTGAGCAGAACCTTCTGCCTGGCTCATCAAGTTGTTAAAAACTGATAAAATCACAGACAAAGACCCTCTAACTAATTAAAATTAGAAAGTGGTATGTTTATTCACTGGCGGGCAGCACAGGAGTCATCTCCAAAAGGTGTGGCCACACCCAAACAAGGCTCTTTGCTCTCTATTTATTTTCCAAGATTTTACATACAATACATCTGCATAACCCCAGCACCTCCCATCCCTCTTCACGCATGTGCAGTTCTTCTCTTGAATTGGGTCAGGCGTCTCAAAGGATGAAGTCAGGAGAGTCTTCATCAAGTCTCTGTGACCCTCTGGCATGATCCAAGGTCCCCTGCTTTGTGATTGATTGATACCAAGTCCAGGTGTGGCAATTGTTCTTACTGGTTTCAATCTGTTCTTATGACGGTTCACTTACTCCACTTTGCTCTATAACCAAACTCAAAATATAACAGTTAGCTCTAGCTTGGGCATCTAATAATCGTGAACCTACCATTTACTAATCTAACTTACATCTTGATCAATATAAATTGCTTCTAACCCTTAGCTAAAATCTTAACTCTTTAAAATCATGATTCAATCTGTAGCCTCTGACTGAGTGAATGTTCATGTGAATTTTGAGCAAGGACTATTTTGCAGTAGATGAACACCAGGATTTAGGAATACACCAGGTCAGATAGAGCTATTAATTAGAAAGTCTGTGTCAGTATTTGAGAAAAACATGATGGTCACTGCTCATATGAAAAGAGGGAAGGAGAATGCACAAATATAGTAATGTCAATCTGGATCAACTAGGACAAGAAATTAGTTCTGGCTCTTTGTGTTGTTCATTTATGTGTGTGTGTATTTACAGTGCTTATATGGATGTATGTAAAGGTATTGCTCTCTAAGTTGATTTATAAACCCTGCATATTTGGGAGGTGTGTGTGTGTTCGCACCTTTGGAATTCACACTCAGTGACCTTAATGTCTGAATATGTAATCATAAACAGCTGGAATATCCATCTAACAGACCATGAAGGAAAAATCTGTTTACTCAAGAAGTCCACTGCATTTGGTAATACCCTCAGGAAAATGATCTTACATGAGTTGTTAATAGCTTGGGGATTGAGGCATTGCTAATTTGTCCTAAAGCATTCTTTTATACAGCGAAATATGCGTGAAAATTTTGTATTTTAAAGATATATGGAAAAGAGCTCAGAGAATACTATGGGGGGAGCCAAAGAAACACATTTTACCATAGCACCATGGGCTTCAGGAATGAACACAGATTGCCAGGGCTGAAGAAATATTTCAGTACCATGGTCTTCAGTTTGCCTTACTGGTGGAAAAGTCTTTGCAAAGCAGACAAGAAATAAAGGGAGATGGAACTAGCATCAGGCTGACTACATGTGACCAAGGAGTGTTGGAGAACAATTATTTTGTAAGTGATAGATCTATCTCCCACTTTACAAGATACCTCAAGGCAACTCTGCGTGCAGTATTCTCCATTTCCTCCATTGCAAAAAGTACTTCCAGAAGAACCAAGCATACCTAATGAAATGCTCATGTAATGCCTGGAATTTTAGCTGCCTTTAAAGATGATGTAAGCTTAGTTTTTTTACCTCTGTGTCCTTTGACTACCAATCAAATATCTTCTATTCCTATTTACATCCATATTTTTATTCTTTTGCTGAAACCTCAGAAATGGATCTGGGGACACTTCAGGCATCTTTGGTGGTTTATGACACCTTCTAAGGCATTGTGATAGATATTTTGAGATAAATTTATGGTCTATATGTTATAAACTATAAACTGTATTACAAGCAGAGGGTTTCCACCAAGCTGTGGAAACTCTCCTGTTTGCCAGGACTGATTTGCAAATGTAGAGACTCCAGACAATAGCAAGGCAAAGCCCAGATAAGCAACGAAAAGGAATGGCCAAGCAGGAGATGTCCCATCCATCAAGGGAGGGTCCACTGCCTTCTCCTGCGATTAACACATTATACCAATCTAGAAGAGGAAGACCCAGGAATGTCACTATCAGCATCCCAATGCCCACTTCTCTGAACCTCATTCAGGCGTCCAACTCTGCCAGGAAGGAGCATTCCGAGCCAATGTGCCAGAGAAGGAAAATACATGAATATGTATTTCAGATATGAACTAACAATAAAACTGTCTCAGGGGAGAAAAGCTGTATAAAACCTGCCCACTGGATCTAGGCAATCGTGAACAGGGGAGAACTGGTTCATTCATGACTATCTCTACGTTCACTCAACTTTGATAACCTGGGATCGAGGTTGTCTCTTTTATTGTGGCTATTTCACATGGTTTTATTTTTAAAATGGAAAAATAAAATTACTTTATATTAAATTGGCTACTGATTTGTCCATAACAACATGATTCCTATTTCTCATGCCTGCATAGATGACCCATATATACCTGATCAGGAGGGATGCAGTCTTATGTGTGAATATCATGATACCTCCCCTGGGGAGGGTATGGCAGGACATCCCCCCTACCACAGAAGAGCTTATCTGCTCCATCCATCAGCTGGTATGATAGCTCCAGTTCTCCCCCTCACATGAACAGATGAAATAACTCAGATCAGCTTGTCTGACTAGTGAGTGTCGCTGACTAATGAGTTATTTCTCTCTCTGGTGCCAGCGGTAGAACTCCTAATAAACAACTGGCCTTGAGAACAAGATGTGGGAGATACGCTGAAATTCCTGACTGGGAGGCACTGTACTTTACAAATAATAATAGCTACACAAACTTTCATGGAGGTAGATGCCTTCTACATACACCCTGGACATCTGTGTAGTAACTAGTCTGTTTAAAGTTGTGTCTACTCAATAAATAATTAATTTTGTAATAGACGTAATTGGCCATTCTTAAGAACTTGTGAACAAGAGAAATTCGGGGTGTAGGACACCATAAAAAATGTTACTTCCAGAAATTTGAGTCAAAGGCAGAACTTTGTCTAAGCTCTCGTCTCCATTCGTAACAGTGGGGAGTTTTGCCCCTGAGCCTTATTAAAGAAAGACATTGGCGTGACAAAAAGCATTATCTCAGCTGGCAGGATCTACTGCTTCCTGTCCTTTTTCTTATCTCGCTCAAAACAGCTTGTTGAATGTTATCAATCCTAGGTTATCAGGAACACAATCAATCATAGGGCTCAACCAGTTAACTCAACAAAAATCAATTTATCCTGGTCGTCCTCCTCAAGGGATCAGACTACGGGAGAAGCATAGGGACATAAAAGCAATTCGCAGCGTCACAACTGGCGTAGCTCGTTCATTTATTCTTTCTTAGCTGCCCCTGTCCTTGTTCAGTCTGGCTTGTCCCGCCTGATGTCCTTCCCCCTGCGGTCTACCCGGCTTCGTTCACTCCTGCCGGCCCGCCCCGCCTGTCCCCGCCCTCCGACCTTGCTTTCGCCCCGTCTTCGTTCCCCCAGCAGCCTGCCGCT
>JAIXNV010000538.1:0-23225 GCA_020917445.1 Riparia riparia
GGGGATTGCTGCCGGGTGCAGCGGGCAGAGCCAGGGCTGGCACAGGGACAGCGGCCGTGGGCAGTGCCAGCAGCAGCACCAGGGGCTGGGGACTACAGGCTGCTCTTCCCAGCAGGGGTCAGGGGGTGCCTGAGGAAATCAGCTCCAGATCAAAGCAATGTGCTGACGTGAGACCCCCTGGGAAAGCGACCCAGCTCCAAAAAGTTGATTCAGAAGGAATCCTGAGTGGATCCAAGGGAAGGAGGGGAGTGATAAAAAGGACAGAAAAGAGCAGGAACTCTCCCAGGCAGCTGAGAAGGGCAGAACGGACAGAGGTCCATGAATGAAGTCTATGCAAATACTGGATGAGGAATGGATATTTTGCACAGACCAGGGTAAAACTGTCCTTACCTGAGCCATAACTGTTCCTCAAGAGCCTCTCATTTGCCAAGTCACATTTTAAACTCTGGAATTCCATCTGGAATGCAAATTCAATGCTGATTTTAAAAGTACATGGCAGCTTTGGGGATGCAAGAGCAAACAAAGGACCTGGCTGCAAGTACAGGGAGAAATGCATTTTTTTGCCTTTCATTTTGCGGAAAAAAAATGCAGATCTGCGGGTCCAGATAACTGAATTCCTTAAATCCACACGGCTGGTTTATACAGACCCTGCAGCTCCAGCTGATTGACAAAACTCACTCTGAATATCTTGAAACGTCATAAAATACAGGCAGTGTGTATCTGATAGCCATGTCCTACAACAAGGACATCCCACAACACAGACATCCTTCATCCCCCTGCAATTACCTTCACGCAGCTCTGTCTCATTCAGCAGCTCTGTGGTCTCCAGACTTTGGAGATTTACCTCTTTACATTTAATTTTTTTTTCTCCTTTTTTTTTCAGTTTGGAATATTACAGCTTCTGAGATAAAAAGAGGCTGGGAAGAAAGAGAACTCTTTACCTGTGAGGAATGAACAAGAGAAATAGGAAGGCACAAAAAACCCACGGACTCTGTCCACATTATTTCTTTGCATTCTTTGTAACCCCTGGTAAATCACAAAACCTTAGTTCAGGACAAAGTTTCACAAAGCATCAAAATAAGTCTGTGGTGCTCACAGACCAAATAAATTAAGAGCATCCAGCAAAGACTTAGAATTTATTGTTGTTTACCAGAACAGACCCGAACACGCTGCTGTTAAAAAATCAGGGAGAGGCCTGGAAGTAGAAATAATCCCCCAACTCAGAGGAGAAGGAATCTAACTTAGCTTCCTTCTGGTGCTAATAATTAGAAGGACTTGTGAGGCCTGAGAGGGCATTAGGTTGTTTGCAATTTGGACTTTGCCAGATGAATCAAGGTCTATTGGAAGCCAGCAGATATTTCCCAGGAGGGGCTTGTGTCCTGCTGGGAAGGTTCTCTGTGCACTGCTCAAGGAGTGCCCCTTGGATTGAGACAAGAAACAGCTCTAGAAGGATAAAAAAAATGGAAAACAGGCTGAATCAGCCCAAGAAAAAGATCAATATGGATACAGGGCACCCGAAGCTGGTACCAGAGCTCCTCCTGCAGAAAAAGAGGGAGACCGGGGCGCTGTTCCTGTGGGTGGAATGGGAGCTGACCGTGGATGGAGTAAGAACATCGCCTCCCGTCAGCTAACAGCCTTCCTGGGAAAGAGGCAGAGGGGAAACCTGCATTTCCTGTTTTAATTCTTTGCTCCCAGTTCTGGAGCTTTGTTCTGTTGTGTCCTAAATGACACCAATACGGGACTTTGATCAGACAGGCCCCAGGTGAGCTCTTCCCCGAATATAACAGTTAACACCATCTGAAGGGCTGCCCAAAAAGGCTCCTTTGGAAAAGCTCTTTCCCCAGCTAACCTCTCCTCCAATTTAGTGCTTTACATCTGAAATTTTGAAGCCAGTTTTCTTTTTACTGGAGCTTTAATGAAAGGAGCAAATTATTTATAATGGCAGTTGTTACTCTGGGAAGAGGCAAGTGAAGCTCTTAGGACTTTTGCCCTAGACCTCATGTCACATTTTAGCTCTGTTTGAGCAGCAGAGACACTTTTTTTTTTTTTAACTCCAGCAGCTCTATTCCACACAAATTAGCACAAAGCTTTATGACAGCCATGGAGACTGGGGGGTCACCTTGGTGAGCAGGAGGCATGTGGGAGGCTCTCACACATCTCTGGATGGTCACAAAGGGCCCTGGAGAGCAGGCACCACTGCCCCCATCCCAGTGGGGTTTGTTATCACACGGCCCCGCTGCACTTCTGCCTCGCTCCCTGGCACCAGACACCCTCTGGTCCTGCTCCATCCAGGAGCCCCCAGGCTGACCAAAAGGTCTCATTTAATCCATTGGCAGCTTTCAAAACGAAAGCATCTGGGGACATGAACAGCCGGGAGCAGGAGAACACCGTGCTTGGGGAAGTGATGGATGCTGCTGGGTTCACCCCAGGGAAGTGCCTGAGCCTCTGCGGGGGTATGGTGAGCCTACAAACACTTCAGCTGCTGGGAAAAGTTGGATTATTATTTTAATTAGCTGCATCCAAGCGCTGCCTGAGCGTGCACTTTCTCTCTCTGTCATCACGCAGAGCAGCACAAGGCTCCTTGCAAAAAAATGGACGGCAAAGGAACCCAAACCCGCAGCTTTTTTAAACTTCTGACTTCCATAACAATCGGTTTATTTTATTAGCTGAGAACTGACAGTAGGGTGAACGTTGTTTGAGTCAACTTACATGTACAGGTAAAAAAATTCCCCAGTGACTTAGGAAAGGTGTCTGGGGAGGGAGAGGCGGGGAGGTGGGAAACGACTTATTGCTTTGCAATAAAGCTTTTAAAGAAAAGAGAAAGGGGTGGGGAGAGAGGGAAAGAAAAGAGCAGCAGGAGGCCATCTAACAAAGCGGATTCTGCCCAAATTGCCGGCGAGAGGCCCACAAGTCAGTGGGGGCTCACGATGGGGGAAAAGGCTCCAGCAGCCCCGAGGATATTGTGAGGTGAAGAAAGTGCTTTGCAAAGTGGGAACAGCCTGCCCTGTCGCTGGGGTCCTTCCTTTGTTTCCTCAGCCCTGCAAATCACCGTCTGGATGGTATTTTGTAAAGGCAGCCCTTGCCTGGTGGGATGGGCAGCTCCCTGTGGCCGGTGTCCTACAGCAGCTGCATCTCCTTCTGCTCCGGAATAATTTCAGGGCAGCTGCACTCTTAGCTGCCCTCCACAGATTTCCCTTTGGACCAGAGGATACCAAACTCGCGGCAGAGTCAATATCTTGTCTGAATGTCACATCCAAATTAGTAAAAAGACTTTGACTTAGCCAACAAGCAAATGCCTCTTGAAAAACCCCGCCAGTTGCTCTTTGCTCAGTGCGAACCAGCAGGATGCTCCAAACTCTGTGCGTGAGGGAGCACACACAGCCATTGCTCTGACACCCCCGTGTCAAAAACAAATCCTGCCGCTTTTTGGGACAGTGCCCCGCTTTACCAGGCAGTGAAATGGGCAGTCAGTCTGCCCCACACGCTCCCCATTTCTTGCCGGTGGATGAAATTCCCCGTGGCTGGATGCCGAGGGCTCTGACCCGTCGGAATCCACGTCTCCCTCAAAAAGAGCCCCCAGCCAGGACCAGGCTCTGCAGGACAAGGCTGTGAGGGGAGACTTTGATGTCGTGTCCTTTCTTCTCTTTCACGGAGCGATTTATAGAGGCACTTGCTGCCGGGAGATTGATGGACAAAAGGGCTGCTGGATCAGCTACTGTGTAGTCGGGGTGAAAGCCTGGATCCATCAAGGTCAGTGGCAAAATTCCCACTGACTTCAATGAGGGCAGGAATTCCGCCCCGCTCTCTGCCTCGCTGGATGCACTTTCAGAGGGAAACCTTGTGTCACAGCCAGACAGATGTTAAATTCAGCTTCTCCTTCAGCACACACACCACCGGGAGCTGCTGGACGAGGAGCTTCAAAGCATCCAGGTCTGGAGTGGGCACACACAAACACACACAACCTTTCCCACAGGTTTGATATCCTGCAGAGCTGCAGGAAAACATCCTTTGTGAAAGGAAAGGAAAGCAGCAAACATCACTCCAGGCTGGGGCAGCAGTGACCTCCCTTCCTCCCAACGGGCTCCAATGGTTTTATGCGTTGGTTTACCCTGGTGATCAATAAAACATTTGATATTTGGTGGGATTCATCAACCTGCCTGTCCAGGAGAGCGCACATCTCCCAGGAAAGGGCAGCAGCACCCTCAGTGACACGGCTGCTGCTCAGGACTTTGTGCACACGCTGCTGGGGGACAGTCACCCTCGCGTTTGACATCACTGGTAGGAGATACTCAGATACCAGATGCTGACGTAAAGCTAAACCAGGTGAGGTCTGAAGGAGCTGCTGTGGGTACCAGAGGCAGCCTGGTTCCAGGACAGGCACAGCCAGCCCTGGGAGCCAGCCCAATTCCAAGGACCAAGCAGCAAAATCCCAAGTTAAGAGAGGCATTGCTGGAGAAATACCTGCTCCTCCCGCTCTCTGCCTGCATTTTTTGACCATATACTGTCCAGCTACGCTTCCCCATGCAAGCATCCATCAGCCCCACGTCTATCTGCATCCTGGCTGTGCTTGGAAGGCATTTTTGGGATGTCACTGGGAGAAAGGTCTCCCACATGTGCTGCAGCATCATCGTGTGTCAGAAGCCCAGGGTTCAGCAAGGCGCTTCCTCCTTCCCCGGTGCATTTTGCCAAGTAAGCGGTTTTGGGCTTCAGTTCTCCTTCACAAACACTTCTTCACGAGCTGATGTTAATACCCAGGAGAGATGCAGTCAGGCAGCATGGGAAAGTGGAATTTTCTGCTTCCAGAGGAGACAGCACGTTCCCCAGCAGCAGGCCTGCTCGCGGGATCATCGCCACAAAAATTCCTCCCGGCCCCATGGGCAGAGCAGGGGGAACTTCCTTCTCTCACCGTCCCACTACGGCTGTGAGGAGGAAGGAGGCAGCTCTCCTTCATCACTCCCAGCCCGAGCCTTCTTGCACAGATGGAAACCTCGTGCTCCTGTCCTGCAGGACACCCAGGGCAGCTTCAGCACGTGGGATTTTCTGGAGGGAGGAGAGGAAGGCAGGGAGAGGCAAGAAGCCAACTAAAAAGAAATCTGTTAGGTTTGAAAGGCACCCAGGACTTCCCTCAGGCTGCACCCTGCAGCAGCCCATTGTTTTTCTGGTCGTGTTGCAGGTCATCCTTGGCACTCCAGGAACGTACCAAGCTCTTCCTGCTGGCAGCAAAACCCATCCCAGAGGCTGGAGTGATTTTGAAAATTAATTTACAGGCACTGAAGTCTCTGAGCATCAATTGCAAGGCTAGAATCTGATGAGGGGGCTGGGTAAGGCTCACAGGCTGTGGCTTTCCAGACCGGCCTTCATCAAATGCACAGCCTGGAAAAGGGAAAGGTCTGGGCAGACAGTCTTGCTAGGCTTGGAATAAAGCACACTCCAGCCAGATTTGGGTTCAAATTACGTTTTCTAATGTACCACCAGAGATTTTGGCTCTGTTGTTACCGTGCAAAAGGATTTGTAATGGAATGGAGATTTAATCTATTATTGATTATTGCATTATTAAAAAAGAAAAATAATAATAAAATCAGTCTCTTTGAAGGACAAAGTAATATATTTTTTAAAAACCCTGAATCTTCATAGTAACTCTTAAAAGTCTTTACTGCTCTTCCCTTTCCCCAACACAAATCTTGCTACCAGAGACAAAGTTTTGCTCTTGTGCTGTTTTATCTCTCATAGTTTTATCCTGTAGCTCTCCTACTTTATGTCTCCTTGTCACCTGCCAGCATTCCCCTCCCCTTGCGTCTGCCTGGACCAATCTCTCTGCTCCTCCAGGACACTCCAGCTTCAGCCACCACCTGGGCTTCCTTTTACCTTATTTTCCATCCAAAAATAATCCTCCAACCTGAAACATACATATGTAGAAAAATCACTTTGTACTTTGGCTGTGAGCTATCAGGTTGAACGCTCTGGTTTGGAGACATTTCAAACTCTTTGGGGAAATGATTTTATGTCCCACAGCTTGATGTTACACGACACGGTTTAGTGCTCTAGAACTGTGAAAAGGGGAAGACAGGAGGCTGGAATATCAAACCAAGCCAACTCTGATGCAGCTTTGGAGGCAGGGAGAGGGATGAAAAGGCAATGTGAAAGCCAGAGAGAATCTGGCCACAGAAGAAGATGGCAGGAGGGAGCAGCCCAGCTCAGAGGGTTCCAAAACCAGGCTGCCAGAGCCCTGCTCTGCACCAGCTGTGCACAAGGGTCAGGTCTACCTGGCCATGCAGGAGCAGGGATGCCCAGCCCTGTGCTCCCCCACCAGCCAGGCTCTGTGCTGCTCAGGTTATGAATGAATTTTCACAATATTAAATATCAATATTAAACCCAGGGGGTTGGGTAAGGTGTGTGCATGTCAAAAATATACACAGGGCATGCAGCACAACCAAGCCAGCGCTGTTGGAACCTTAGCTTTCGGTATCCTTTGTACTTTGTTATTGCAACTGCAGATCTAAATCTACTCAAAAATATCTAAGTGCTGCTTTAACAGAGGTTTTGTTTTGGGTCTTGTACAATTCAGCCTCTCAACAATGCCTTGAGATGAGAGTACACTGGAGATCAAAGTGGTGCAGATACATTTTCCCTCATCACCTGAGGACCACGAACAAAAGTATGCAGATCACAGAAACCCCATTTAAGGTGAAAAATCCCATTAGCTGTAATGTGCAGATTCTTAACAGATGTTGTGCTGGAGCCAGCAGCTCCATGCTATGGCATCTGTCATGGAAAAACAGTATTTAGCCATGAGGTATTTCTTTCATAGCACATTAAGATGCTTGAACCCCGGGAGGGGGAGGGAAAATAAATAATTTAATTTCTAATACATTTAAAAGCAACCTTAGACCTGGAGCTGTTAAGACTGGGCTTGTCACAGAGGCATCTAACTACAGGGCTGTCAGACATCTTCCTGCCTCCCTGTGGGCTGAGAAAGCCAGGCCTGGCTGGGGAAGGCAGAATGGGAATATTGTGAGCCACAGAAATAACATCACCTCCCCCTGGTCACACAGCCAGAGCAGGGACAGGCAGGGATGCAGGGCCAGGCAGGGATTTCTGCACAGCTCTCACAAGCTGCTGCTGGTGGATCCCAGTGTGCCAGCTGTGACTGAGCTCTGGCTGCAGCTCCTGCAAGTGCTGGAGCGGAGCACCAGAGATGCCTGTGATTTCAGAAAAGCGATTGGCTTAAAGATGCTGATTAAAAAAATAAACCCACAATAATTTAATTGAGTTGGTTTCTGTGAGAAGGGAGAGGTTTCAGCCATTCTGTCAGCTGGAGAAAAACTAAACCACATCAGAATGAGCATTTTTGTGATGGGGCTGTGCTTTCCCAGTCACTGCAGACAATGCAGAGCCTTTAGAGATGAGGAAACTCCCAAATGCTGCAAAAGGAAGAGCACTCCTGAAAAGCACATCCCTAGCTCTGACTCACTGCGTGCTGGAGCTGGGCACCCCTGAAATGCTTCTTGTGGATGCACGGGCAGCAGCAGTGCCTGTGCCATGCATCAGTGCCTGCACCCTTGCTCGTTCCCTCGTGTTCTGTGTGCTCCAGCCCTTCAGAGGGACTCTGGAGCTTCCCCCCAGCAGAATTCCCGAGGCTCCCTCACTGCAGAGCCGTGCTCCATCCCACAGGAGCGGCGCTGGGACACGGGGTCCTCGCCACACTCCGTGGCTGATAAGATGCTCTCACTTATAAGATCTCATAAATCACAATGTCAGGCAGTATTTACGGTCTGATTCAGCCTGGAGTCCTTCAATAATAATCCCTTGAGAAGTGAGGGCAAAAAGAATTTCCCAAACTCGAGCTCTGAGGGGTTTTTTACCCTCACCAAAGCCTTCTGCCTCCAAGGCACTCTTGTGCTGAGCACACCCAGCAACCCCAGGCAGCAGTGATTAAGTGTCAGGTAAGTGTGTCAGGTAACTGCATGCAGAGGGAACAATGCTCACCACAGTGAGAGAAAAAGTCACCCAAAGGCCAGAGAGATAAAGCAAATCCTGCTCTGGATGTCTTCTCAGCGCTCATGTCTCTGGCTTGTGGAAATGAAACATTGCAGGCTGTTAACTCCCCAAAGCCTGGAGAGGGATGGGATCTTCTCTCTCAGCCAAAAAGAGGCTCTACAAGAGGCAGATTACAGGAATGGCTGCTGTGAGGTTGAAGTTGTGCCTTGAGGAGTGGTTGAACTAATCAAACTCCAGCACAGCTCTGTCACTCTCCGTCCTGGTGCCATTTCATGAGAAGAAAAAGAAAGAAAAAATCCTATCTTCACCTGACCATGCTCAGCTGAAACCACCAAGCCATTCCCAGCCAGACTTGAAGCAATGAGCTCAGACTCCCCAGCCTGTCCCCGGGTGAGTCGGGCACAGGAGGGATTGGTAACAACCAGGGTAACATGAGCTCCTCCTCTTCTCTTACAGCCAGACCCAGCTTCGCCTCCCATCCACCAGAAGTCATCACAGTTATCCAGGAAATTACCTCGCTCCTAGATGTGCTCATTAAGCTCTTTGCTTAGATGAGGAAGATTGAACTCCTTCCCCTTTCACAGAGTTTAAATCAGTTCTGGTAGTTCTGTATACTTTTAAGCATAATTAACTTCCATTTTAAAGTCACAGCCACTGAAACTCAACAATTCACATTTGATTGACAGCCACAACAAAATCCAGCAGCAATAACCTCTCAGCACCTTCCAAAGAGATCTCAGGAGATGCTCACCTTGGCAAGGAGACCACAGTCCTGGATGATCCTCAACTTCTTGCACAGATCAGGATGGGCATCACTGTAAACTAAGGCCCTGCAAGAGCTTAGAGAAAAAAAACTTGGGGAAGAAGACAAGCTGAATGAACAGAGCAATTGTTTGCAAGTGTGTAAGTGAGCAAGCGAGCAAGCAATCAAAGGTGCTAGGTTTAAAATAAACCCCTCCTTTAAATACTCAATTGGTGAATTGTTAACATTTGCTTGAAGCATTCTGTTAATTAGTCCATGAATGGCTTCTTTCTTCATCTGTAATAAAGGATTTCTCAATTCCAGCACCTTAATTATTTGCCTTCATATTGGATCATCTCAGTGCATGCAGAAAAATTTCTTTATTAAGCAGTAAGTTTTTCTCCTTCTTTTTCCCCCCTGCAACACGTACATTTTTTTGTCATTTGTTGTTCCTTGTCCAAGAGTGAGTACTTAATGGAACAGTGCTGGGAGTTTTAGGCATGAATTCAGGAAACTCAGATTTGTGTGGGCACTGGCACATGAACATGGATCCAAAGAATGAAAGGAATTTTTCTGCCATGTGTATACATGTTTGGAGGTAGATTTCCATAATACTTGACCATTTGCCTGTGCAAATCAGCAGCATTGCTGCAGGTTGAGAAGTCTGCTGCAGAGATGAACTGAAACTGAGCAGCCCAGAAAGCAAAGGCAGGGGAATGTGGACGAGTTGGGAAGTGCCACTCGTACCCTGAGAATTCTTTCCTTGACATCAGCTCAACACCAGAAGGCAACGCAAACATTCAGGCTCTGCAATTAAATCTCTCTCTTAATCTGTCTCCTCCTGAGGAAATGCTTCACCAGCTGTTAACAGCTGTGTCAGAGTGCCGGGGGCTGAGCCAGCCTCCCGCAGCACCTCGGGATGCTTCGCGCTGCATTCCCAAAGAGAAGATTCTTCCAAGCAGATTCTTCCGTGGACTTTGGTGAAGCCAACGTGCAAAGGAAGCCTCTGGGCAGACTTTTCCAAACCAAACCCGCCCATCTCAGGCTGGGAGGGAACGCTCAGGCCAGCGGATCAGCCCCCACAGTGAGGAAACCATCCCCGTACCTCTGCACGCGTCGAGGAGCGGTAACATCGATGGCTCTGCTGAGACACATTTAAGGTTGGCCTTGGGCCCAGGGATTTTGCAATTCACTCCTGTTCTGCCTTGAAATATGTTCCCTCAGTAGATATTTACATTATTCTTTTCTTCCAGCTTAGGTACAATCCACAAGGAACACATCCCGCTCTCTCCTTCCTCCCATCCCTCCTCTTTCCTGCCCGCTCAGCCCGCACATTACTCAGAGCCCCGGGTAAAGCTCTTTTCCATGCTAAATATGCATCCAACCACTTAATGAGCTTTGGCCAGCTCACCAGCAGTTTTGACAGGCCTGTTGAACCGGTGCCAAGCAGAGATGAATGTTTGGCTTGGACCAGCACAATGCTCTGTTTGTCTCATTGTTGCATTGGAAGTGTTAGCAAACTAATGTGACAGGATGGAGACGCATACAACTGAAAAATGACCGAAAATGTAATTCCGTGTCAGCGCTGACTCCTGAAGGATTATTTGTCTCCGGTGACTTTCAGGGAACTTTTCTTTACAAGCTCGGTATAAAGACAGGTCTGTGTGCCGGGGGAAAGTGATCAATTAGTTTTTAGCCCAGATGTAAGGAGCTGCCCTCTGCTCTTGTTTCCTAAGATTTACTGTAACTCAACCAGGCACTCTACCACAATTATATATTTTTTAACTTTTTTTGTTTGTTTGTTTTCCAAAAAATCCCTCATGCTTTTGTCTGCTTGCACAGTCCTGTGAGAGGCTGGACTCTGCTCTGCTCCTGGTGTGGGGGCAGGCTCCTGCAAAGGCTGTAAGAGACCCTCCAGGTCCACAGTCCAAGAGAAATTCCTTGGAGCAAATGGTGTCCAACCCCAACCAGAGCCATCACTTCATGAGCAGAGCTATGAACCATTCACCACGGACCATTACACAGTTAGGCAGAGCATAAGGAATGAAGAATGATCCTTATCTTTAATTTTCTGGCATTTTACTGCATAGAGAAACCTGTGGAGCTGGAGACCATCTAAGCCATTGTGTACTTCTGGGATCTAGGTCCTCACTCCTTCTTCTGGGGCCTTTTTCCTCATTTGTTGGTTTTGGAGCTGATCTTCATTCTCGTCTCTGCAGCCCCATTTTCCTCTTTACATCAGGTGGAGGATTCAGTCTTTAAAAAAGCAGAGTTACAGTCAGCCTCATGTTACTCATTCCCTTTAGGAAGGCAAGGTCACCCAGGAGGTACCCAGACCTGTCCCCTCCAGACAGGGAGGTCAGGCTTTCCCAAGCAGCTGTGGTGCAGTGAGTGACATCCCTCACCGTGGCAGGGGCTTGGATCCAGATGGTCTTTAAGGTCCTTTCCAGTCCCAACCGTTTTCTGATCCTGATAAACACATACCTAAGGCATCTGAGTCTTAAAAACCTCTGTAAATCTGGACCATCGCTGTAGATGACATTGTTCGTGTGCAATAAAGGTGGTTTCCACCCCCAGGATTATGAACTGCCCATGCACCCACCCACCTGAAGAAACACACAGCTCCACTGGACAGTTTATAGTTTGTTCCTTTCGCTTTTATATCCAGCACTGCAATGATGAATATAGCTGTTTAACCAAAGTCAATGTACGGGAGGCAGAAAAAAGATAAACCACGAACATTTATTTGGATTCCCGCTGCAACAGTGTAAATACTAAAGTTCATTATAAAAATAATGTAGAATAGTCTTCTTAGTGTTATGCTGGCTTTGCAAATCCTTTTAATTATATCGCTATTTCCAACTGCTTGGATGTCAGAAAGAGATGAGCTGGTGCTAAACACATCCGGTTTGTTGGGTTTTCATTCAGTTTTGGATTGCTGAAGGATTTTTCAATGTCTTGGGTCTTCTTATCTTTTTTTATTATTATTATTATTTACTTTATTATTGTTATTATTTTTTTATTCCCATGACAATTCACTAGAAACAGAAAGTATAAATTTATGTTTTATTCCCAGGAAAAGTGTTAGGATCCCTGAGTGAGGGTCTTGGAGGGACTGACAGCACTGCCAGGTTGTCATTTGGAGAATTCCATGCACAGACACTCGCTGTTGTACATCTTTGGGGACGATGGCTTTGCCAGCACAAAGAGGTTCCTCTATAAACCCCCAGAAAGGACTACAAAGGTGGAAAAGCATTTCATGAAAACTCTTGTTTCCATTTTGTGAACCCCTGTTCCACTTCTGAGGACCTTTTCCATGCTCCTCTAATGAAAGCTGCTTCCCAGGAGCCATGTGCTGCTGCTGGAGCTGGAGCTTTGGAGCACGGGAAAAGTCCTTTTGTATGAAAAGGATAGTGATGGAAAATTTTAACAGCACTGATTGTTTAGCTTTTCTTCCCTTTTTCAAAATGAAACACTTTTGAAATCAAGCTATTTTTTTCCACTGGCTGCTTTGCGAGCACGTTTTTTCACCTGGTTCCAATCTAGACTCGCAATGCAAAGAGTGAGAGCATCCAGCACACTTCCAGCACAGCAGGGCTCACTTTTCCCAAATTCCCCACCAAATCCTGTGGCTTATCACAAAGGAGCACAGAATAAATATGACTCAATAGCCAGCATAAACCCTCCAAGGCATGGAGCAGCTTGGAGGCTTGGTAGCAAAGGGCCCTCCCTCCAGCCTGGTGCTTCAGTGGCTGGAAGGCACTGGAGACTCTTTCTCCCTGCTGATTTCTTAGTGGATTTACACCAAAAATGACGGCAGTTGGGGTCCAGCCCTGCTGAAGAAATGCTTCCTTCAGCAGCAGCGCAGCAAAATACCACAAAAGCACAGGACAGGCTGAGCTCAGGAGGGGAACAGAGCACCAGCAACACCCCAGAAGCAGCAGGGGATCTGAGCAGCTTGAAGAGCTGTAGCACAAGCTGTGAGGAAGAGCAAACCAACCAAGCCTCGCTGGAGCAGTGCCACCCACGGGGACAGGGCACAGAGCCTGGCCCACGGCACCCACACGGCTCCGCAGCTCCTCAAAGGGAGCGGCAGGAAAACCGCCCCAAAGTCCGATATCCATCAATGGCACAAACCCACAAACCCCTCCTGGCACAGCTCGTGACCAGCAGGGATCTGAACCCGGGGAGGGAAGGAGCAAGGCTTAGATAAGCCAGGCCCCTTCTGGCTGCTCTGAATTCCAGTGCCTGGGACCCCAGCCACAATTCCTGCCCGGCTCTGCAGCCCTTTGCCCCCGCTTATCAAACCCCGTCTTGAAACAATTTTGTCCTTGAACGGATTTGTTAAGCAGTGTAATATGAAGATCAAGGAATAAAGATGAGAAAGGCAAAATTAGATTAAGGCTGCAGATAGCGTTTGAGTATAACTAATGCCAAATAGCCAGAGGGCAACATGTCAACAATTTAATGGGGCACGACGTAAAATAATGTTTTCAAAACAAGCGCTTCATTGGATGCTTCCCCTTTGAATCAGATAAAGTGCATCACTACGGAGAGATTTGCTTTGATCTGTTCTGCAGCAGAAGGTCAAGGGTGTCTAAAGCAGCTATTCAGAGCTCGTGAGCAATAGAATTAAACCTCTCAGATCACATCTCGGAGCTCTCAGCATGCCCCAGATGTGGGGGTGCAGAGCCAAGCCCGTGCCCCGGCTGGCAGCTGAACTGGGCGCTGGTCCTGAGCCCAGCCTGCTCATGTACAACCTCCTGTGGGGCGTCTTGAGGCTGAGGAGAGATCGGAAATTCAGCAACTCTGCACCTAACTGTTTCTGGAAAGCCAAGGTAGCACCTACCTCCATATAGGACTCCTTCGCACAAATTAATTGGCGTTAGTTCCAGGCACAAGGAGATATTTGTGAAACCTGATCATTGTGGCAATGATTGAACCCCAGGGCCGTTTTCCAGCTGATGGTAACAAGCCCAAACTCCGCAGTGCCTCTTGCTGTGCCTTGCAGAGGGGCCAGTTTTACCCTCTCTGGTACAGAACGGAGGCAAATAACGGGGAAAAGATTAAACCAGAGCAGCCAGGAGCGCTTCTGGTGGCTGGGGTGCACCACAGCGTGCCACAGCATCTCACTGCCTCTGCCCCAGCTGTAAAACTCGAGCACGGGGAGCTGCCACAAGAAACACCTCCAGAAGGGCCAGACACAGATGTCCTCCCCCAGTCCAGGGGATTTTGGCAGCAGGCAAAGCAATGCAGCATCCTCAGATTTTCAGAGCAGTGCCAGGCTAAGAGCCCCTTGCAAGCCCCACCTGCGAGAGCAGGCAGAGCAGGATTCGCTGTGAACAGCCCCGAGCACCTCGGTCACAGCTGCCGGAGCCTCAGGGGACTGCCCGGCAATGGAAGCAATAATGGGAGTCTTTATCTCCGGGATGTCACCCTGATAACAGGCTGCTGGCGTGTCCCACGCTGCCGGCGCTGATGGGAGAGGGCAGCTGGCACAGGGTCCCCCAATCCTCCGGCTCGGGTTGGTTTTTTTGGGAATTACAGCCTTGCCTCGTTTCAAAATGTTGGCAGCTTTTTGTTAGCTCAATTTTGTTGATTTTTTTTTTTCCCCCTGCTCCTGAAGGGAAATAACAGGCGCACACACACTTAATCCACCTCAGCCAGGCAATTCTTCTTGTCACAATTTAATTTACCCCGGACACGGAGAGTTCAGGGTTTTTCTGGGCGTTCAGGAGTGCTCTCCCATCACCCACCCACCTTTCTCTCCAGGATCACCCGATGATCTGTGTTTTCTGCCTGCTTCAGGCAGTGCCCTTGCAGCCCTTCCATGCCCTCAGAGGTTTCTCCAGGATCCAGCCATCCCACGGCTCCACAGCATACAACCACAAAAACTCCAAGGCTTTTACCAGGCATTTGCCCGAATTCCCTGTCTGCACAGAGGAGCAGCCAGCCCAGCCGGGATGCGCCTTCACTCGCTTGTGGTGCCCTTCCAGGAGCTGCTCCAAGTGTCAGGTTTTGCATCTGTTCATCAGCTTTGCCTTCCTGACCTCTGAGGAGAAGTTTGCTTTCACGGGCTGTCACGTCTCAATTAGCCCTGTCCCTCTGGCAGGGCAGCGTGTGACACGGGGTCACCAGGTCTCCACAGCTTGGCAGCTCCAGCATGGAAAGGTAAATACAGCGCTTGGAGCTGCCCCTTCCCTGCGAGGGACTGGCCCCAGGGCGGGGACAGAGAGCAGTGAACCCCTCCGATGAAGACAGAGGCCTCTCCTCGTCCCAGCTTCCCAAAGGAAAAGAAAATCTGGCAGAGGCAAGGCTCAGCAGTGACCTGCCCGGAGCGCATGTAATGCCAGCCCTGAGCCGCAGCGCTGCCGTGGGGTGCTGCAGGCAGGCAGGTCCGAACCCTGCTGCTCTCGTTCTGCTGTGCTTTCTGCAGGCAGCAGAGCCCCTGCCCTGGAGACCGGTATTTAAATGGAAACCAAACACCAAGAGGCCCTATAAAATCTCCACCTCCCACTGCTGAAGCAGCCCCTGGCAGGAACTTGTTCCAGCTCCCAGCTCATCCCTCCTACAGCCCAGCATCCCCAACCTGGCAGACTCTTGGAATGCTGAACCCTCTCCATCCTCCTCCTCCACCAGGAACAGGCAGCTCCATCACCCCAGACAGCTCAGGCAGCTCCATGGCTCTAACCCTAAATCCAGGGGGAAAAAGGGACAGGAACAGCCAGAGCAAAGCCATTTGGGGAAGGAGAACAAATTGAGCCCTGACTCATCCAGGATAAATTCGCCACCTTCAGCAGAGCTCGTTGGGATGCACAGCCTTGCGTGGCTCTGGGGTGCCAGGGAGGGGCTGATTGCCACCCTGATCTGTGCCCAGTGACCTGTCACGTCCCAGGAGGGAGCAGCCGAGCTGGGAATTTGCTTCCAGTGCGGCACCGCGGGGATTTTGCAGCTGTGGCAGCGAGGCTGGGACTCTGCTGATCACTAATTACTGAAGCTTGTAATCAGCGGGAGGCACTGCTGAGGGTTCTGTACTCAGAGAGCTCCAACTGGCTGTCCTGACATTTTGGTGCCAATTACCAAAATGCCCACGCTAGAAATAGCTGTAATTGATAAGGCAGGTCAGCGCGTGTTAATGAAGCTGAAATTGAGACAAAAAATGGAAATGAAAGTTTGTGACAATGCGGGCGATTTTCCTCTCGCTCTAATAGCTGGATACAACTGGGTGTTATTTATGGCTGGGTTTCTTAAATAGGATGCTTCCTGTGAGGCATCCAAAGGAAATGCCAAGTTTTGCATCCCGTGTGCTGGGATGGGCAGGACCAGGTGGGTGCCCACGGGAGGACAGAGGGGTCCTCACCCATCCCACCCCAAGGTGGGTGCTGCAAGTGAAAACAGCCAGGGTGACTTTTTTTCCTCCCCCAAACCAGCCAAGAAGCAGATGGAGGGGAAAATCCCTCCTCTCAATTCCTGCCAGACTAACATTTTACCTGCAAAATTGAGGTAGGAGGCTTTTTAAATGACTTGTAGGTGGATCTGGTTCTAGAAACAGCTCTGTTTTACAACAAGTCTTCGCTGTTTGAAGGAGGAGGGTGTAACACCAAACACAGAAACAGTTAACTGCAGTCTGGTGTTCCTGCCTGCTCTCCCCAGGCTGCTGAAATGTAGGGATTGGGGGGTCACAGTCACAAATTTCCCATTGAAGCAAATGCCTGTTTCATCCCTTTCAAGGGTGGGTTTTCTTTAAAGCTTTCATCCTGGCAGAGATGTTTGAGGAGCTAAAAATAGGCAGCAAAGTCACGTGAGAACCTCCGGATGTGAGAAATCACATAAAAGATACGAGCGTGAGTCCCTGTTTCCTTGGAAATAATAGTAGTAGTAATTCTTGAATGTGAGGTTGTAATAGCAAGATCTGAAACCAACCCCTCATTCTCTGAAACCCTCTGCCAGCAGCCAGGGCAGGGTAAAACCAGATGCCAGGAGAATGAACTGCCCCAGAGCACAGCGCTGCGTGAGCAGAACGCTCCCCTCTGCAGAGCTCCAGAGAAATCAGCCTGTCCCAGAGGTTTCTGTGTGTGCAGGGCTGGACCTGGAGCCAGTTCGAGGAGGGATGGCAGAGCTGGGGCAGAGGGGGTGGCACAAAGCTCTCCAGACATCTGGTGAAATCTTAGTTGTAGGTTTGGGAGGAGCTCACAGGAGACCTCTCAGTCCCTGCACCCCCAAATTTTGTGTCTGGAGTTTAATTCAGATCTTCAGCTTGGGATTAAAATCAGTGGCATGAGCCATCCCTGCTGGGAGTCCCTGAGCTCAGTGACAGCTGCGAAGGGCTCTCACCCCTCCACATGAAATGGCCCATACTGAAATTTTAAAATCCCCAGACTGAGCCCTCAAAGCCACTGACCACTGACCACTGACTCAGCTCCAGGCAGCTCCCAGGGACCTGGGCAATGCTGGGCATTGTCAGCAGGAGTGCAGAAACAGGAGGGGTGGTACCAAAAGGCTCCAGCCTGGTGTTTCAGTGTCTGGAAGGCACTGGAGACTCTCCCTGCTGATTTCTTAGTGGATTTACACCAAAAATGACGGCAGTTGGGGTCCAGCCCTGCTGAAGAAATGCTTCCTTCAGCAGCAGCGCAGCAAAATACCACAAAAGCACAGGACAGGCTGAGCTCAGGAGGGGAACAGAGCACCAGCAACACCCCAGAAGCAGCAGGAGATCTGTTGTGGGTGACCCAGCCTGTCCCCACAAGGTGTGGGCACAGAGCCACCCTCCAGCCACAGCAGCTGCACGGGGGCACGGTGTGACCCCGACCCCCATCCCTGCCTCGTGCTCCACTTTCCATCCCTGCAGTGCCAGCTGGAGCTGCACACTGCCTCCTATAAATCCTTCCTAAATGAACATCAGCATTTAATTTGTTTCAGAAAGACTTACTGCTTTGCCTGTATGGATTCTGCACGGGAAGCACGGGCAAGGACTGGCACTCAGACGCCAGAGCCAATCGCTCACCAGTCAGCAAACGCAGGAATTCGGGTTCCATGACCCGTCCTGCCAAGTCAGGGCTTGGCACTACAAGACAGCAGTGCTCAAACTTCCCACTAAAGCAGCTCCCGGTGCCCAGCTTGTTCCTGGGCACCACTGTGAGCCACCTACAGACAGGAGAGCAGCTGTGGCTAAAAAACCTTCCACTGCTGCAATTTGCAAAAAAAAAAAAAATAATAAAAAAAAGAAATCTACTGGCTGTGGAAGACTGCCAAATGTTTCAAATTTTTTGAGCTGGATATGTTGTTCCCCTAGGCTAGAGAAATGCCACTCTTTTCATCACTCCTCCTCTCTTTCCTCTTTTATTTTATTTTTTTTTTCCTGCCATCACCGCCATCAGCACATTCTCTCTCTCTCCTTTTTACCAGGAAACAAGGATGAAAGAAAGAGGATCCAGCACCTGGATCGTTCCTTTGAGCACTCAGCTCAGGTGGATGACACCCAGCACTGAGCAGGATGCTGCAGAGCCCTCACCTGAACGTTACACTCAGGCTCAAAATAATAACCTCAAAATCAGCCCCAAGCAGGGATTTTACTGAAACAATCATCATGCCAGATGCTCCAGCACTCCACCACAGCCTGTCTGTCACTCTGGTTGCCAGATGCCTTCATGAGGTTTTGTTCTGGATGACCAGAAACAGAATTAGGCTTCATCCAAAGAGCCAGTGCAAGGTTGCTAGGAGATTCCTCTGTCTGCAAGGAGCTGACAGTCACTGGGTTACTGCTGGGTGCAGTGATAAGGTTCTCTCCTTCTGCATATGTGACTTGGGCATCTTTTGAGCACTTCGGGCTCTCAGGGAAAGAAGATTTTGGCTCAGCTTTGAAACTGATGGAGCTCAGGGACAGGGTGGGAGGGGGATGCTGGCACGGCAATCGAGCAGTGCCTGTGAGGAAAAGCAAATCGTGGCACAACAGAGGCTTCAAAATCATATCCCACCCCGAAGTTAAAAGATAAATATCACCTTCCCCCTTTGATGCAAGGTGAATTGCTTTTATGGCAAGGGGAAATGGCATTTCCTCCCCCAGGGCGGTGTTATTTCAGCAAAATCTTTGTTCTTCATGGCAGCAGATGCTGCCCCAAAGAGCCTGGCTGCACCAGAGCTGCTCCTCAAGGCAGCAGCGCAGGATGGCCACTGTCCCTGTGCCCAGGCTGCTGGCAGCCACTGGGATGTGTCACAGGTTAATTACACTCACTCATTAAGGCCGGTGCCAGAGGCTTTTGTGGGGAACAGCAGGGAAATGAAAGCAGCTGCAGGACAGGTCAGGGAGGGAAGGGGAGAGGGCAGGAGGGGACTGAGCAGGGGGGAAATTCATCTGGGATTCAGGGAGCACTCCTTCCTCTTCTACCTTTTACTCACAAAATGATTCTCTCCAAAAAGGTGAACTCTGAGGCTCTGGAAAACCTCCGTGCTTTAATGAGGCTAGTGACAAAAATTCTGCCCTTAAATGCAGGTGTATGTGCCAGACACAGAAACCAAGGGAATGAGGAGGCTGTTAAAGAAAAGGAGTGGGTAAAGAAGGTTAAAATGAGCTCCTCAACAATCTGAGATGCTCTGAAGCCTTGAACACATGGTCACCTGCAGCTGTTCCAATTTCAGTGGCTCTGCTGGCTTTTTGGGTTTCCTCAGGGATTGTGGAGGTGTTGACTCAGCAGGCTCTTCCCAAGGTGGGATGGGGTGCTGGGGTGCTCAGCAAACAGCCTCTGCTCCAAAATCCTGCGCTGAGAGCTGTGGCAAAGGTAAACCAAGCCCTAACTGATCACATCCTGCTGTAGCAGGCACATCCAGCTTCCTCAGAGATCCCACCTGAGAGGGCCAAAAATAAATAAATATAGGCACACGTGTATTTTTCAGCTATGCCCCTCATTTCACGCACTTTTCAGGTGGAGAAATTTCAACACTGATCCCGGGAGGAGAGGATGCAAAGCTCTCCCTTAACAGCCTCTGGAAAGCTAAAACAAGACCAAGCTCTCGAGGATCCCACCAGCAGAGCAAGTGAGCCCAGGGGCCCTCAAGCATCTGGGGAGCTGTGCAGATCCCTCTCTCTGCCCCAAACCTCCGGCTGCAAGGCAGAGGCTCCAAGTGCTGAGGAAGCAGGAATGTGCTGCTCGCCGCCTCGCAGGATCTTGGCTCCGAGCAGCAATTGGCGCAGAGTCATCCTTATCAGCGAGCACATTAATCTTAATTAACAGATCGACAGCAACAGTTCCTCCCTGAAGCTCCCCTGAGCATTCCCAGCCTTTGCTGTGCTGCTGCTCCAGCATCACTCTCCTTCCTGACACGGGGGAAAAAGACCAAATTCTGCACAGGGATGGGGGGGCTCCACTAGCTCCAGCCCTCCTGGAGGTCCAGCAGAACCCAGAGGAGACCAGGAGCACCCACAGCTGGGACCAGGAGCAGGAGCATCCCCTCCACCCCAGAGCACAGAGCCTGGTCTGGGCTGTGATGTAGCACCCAGAGTCCCTGAACAGTCCCCTTGTCCAGGGACAGACCTGGGACGGGAAGGGTTTCCCCATGTTTACACCTTTCTTGAAAGGAGGTTTTAAAAAAAAAAAAAAAAAAGAAAAGAAAAAAGAAAGCCAACCCAGACAGATTATCTCTGAAAATGTGATAAAATCAATCCAATCCAAGCCAAAGCCCAACAGCAGGGCCTCTCTCACCTCCTGCTCCCTGCTTCTGTCAGGGCTGGGAAATCAGAGCCGACTGTCCCAGTGTCGATTCCCTGCCCGGCGCCTGGAGCTCATCTGCTCATGGTCCATGAGCAGCACTGAGGACTGAGGCTCCAGCCAGCAGGGACCCCACTGCTGTCATGGGACCACAGACCCCAATCCTGTAACCCCTGGGGTCAGGGGCACCTGTGGACCCCCACACTGGGGTCATGGGGCAGCAG
Organism: Riparia riparia; assembly: GCA_020917445.1. Taxonomy (NCBI): domain Eukaryota; kingdom Metazoa; phylum Chordata; class Aves; order Passeriformes; family Hirundinidae; genus Riparia; species Riparia riparia. Next base: position 20,667 of record JAIXNV010000538.1, read on the forward strand.
AGCTTTGAGCAAACCTGAGTGCAAAGAGACAAGGGCTGTAACTGGGGGAAAAGGAGTGAAGAGAAGCAATGAAGTGGCTGAGGCTCCAGGGAAGAAGAGAGAAGTTACAACCCCTGGCTGCTGCAGTGTGAATTTAGGGCACAGACGTTCCCAGCAGGTAATTAAAGGGCACAGGGACAGCATCCATCACACCTTGTCTGAGGACATCTCAGGTCACACACTGAGCCAGGGCAGCTCAGGCCTGGCAGAGCTCAGAAAAGAACGTCATTCTCTTGTGAAAAAAAACCCGCAACAAACAAAACACAACAACATCAACACCACAAAAAAGCACTTCCCTCATCCAAGTCAGCAAATCCCATCATGACTGGACCCTGGGGTGGAGCAGGCACCGCAGCAGCAACCTTAGAGGAGTGAAATCGTGACTTTAACAAGCAGCAGGCTGAGCACTCTGGATAAACCCTGTTAATTCACTAATGAGGGCATCCCCTGTGCCCCTCTGTGCCCCTCATCCCCCTCCCTCTGGATGTCTCCACACTCAAGCCTGGGGTGCAGCCGTGGCTGGGATCAGGGATTCCTGCTTCCCAAAGGCACCTGGGCACCCGAAGCTCAGCTTCTCCACTCGCACAGATGTTGCCAGAAGAGCAGCCTGGTCTGCACAAGTTCTTCTCCAGGGCTGCTCAGTCACTGTGGAAGTTGCAGCTCCACGTCACGCAGAGAGGTCAGCTCCAGGCACTCCCTGCTCAGCACACTAACCTAGGAGTTTTTCCAACAGAAGAGAGGAAAAATCTCATCTCAGCTGAAATACCAAGGCTTTAAAAATTAGTTGCTGTTCATGTGCAGTAGCTCTTGTTATTGAAAACACCATAAAAGTTTTACTGTGCTGACTTAAGGTGCACGTAAAGAACTTCGCTTGTCTTGACAGGCCATAAAGGAACTTTTATGACCTATCGGGTCAATGATTTGCAAAGAAGGATTTACCCTGCTGTCCAAGGGCTGGGATGAGCTGCTGGAGGAGGAACACACCAAAAACTGGCCCTCAGAGCTGAGGGGTGAACCTGCTGTGGGATAAAGAGTGTGTCTAGCCAGCATGACCACGTGTGTCAGCATGCCTTGCTCTCACAGAGATTGTGCTAACTCAGAAGGGCACGGGATTATGTGCTGAGTGGGTTTAACTGATTGACCTTTATCCTCTTGGGCTTACAAGTGGAATTTTAGGATGAAAAAACCTTACCCATGCATCAGTTCAGCTCTCCCCTGGGGCTAAACCTTCAGAAATCCAGGCTGAACCCTTCGTGTTGTAACCGCGTTATCTTTTATCACGAAGCGTCAGCTCCGCTGGTCCGAGGTTCACTTTCGACACTCTCCTGGAAGAACTCAAGGGGGGAGAAGCCCTGACTGAGTGAAATACCATCATCTTGCACTGATGTTGCCAGGCCTGCTCACCTGTTTCACCAGGACAGGTGAAATGGTGCGAGGGAAAGCCCTGCTGTGCCAGCAGCCTCCCGTCAGCGTCAGCATCAGCGCTCGTTTGCCTTTGTAAAGCACCGGGGGCACAGAGGGGCACAGACTGCAGCTGCCAGCTGTGAAATCCAAACACACCTCCAGCCTCAGAGGCTGGGCAGAGGGTCCCAGGATCTTCTTCAAGGGACAAAAACTGCCCTGGAAAAGGGACTAAGCCCCCAGTGCCACCTGCCTGGGGCAGCACACACCTCTCAGCCCCTGCTCTCTCTGGCTAGCACAGCTTGTGTCACCTCAGTCCCCTCCAGGCCAGGCTTGGCTGCATTCACTGCTGGTGTCAGAGTTATCCCCAGGGCTGGGCAACAATGGGGAGAGTCACCCAGAGCACCTCCCTGCTCCTGCCTGGGTGACCAGCACGGGGGGAGCAGGGTGGTGCCAGCCATGGGATCAGCAGGGTGATGATGGCCATGGGATCAGCAGGGTGATGATGGCCATGGGATCAGCAGGATGGTGCCAGCCATGGGATCAGCAGGATGGTGCCAGCCATGGGGGCAGCAGGGTGGTGATGGCCATGGGATCAGCAGGGTGGTGCCAGCCATGGGATCAGCAGGGTGGTGATGGCCATGGGATCAACAGGGTGGTGCCAGCCATGGGATCAGCAGGATGGTGCCAGCCATGGGGGCAGCAGGGTGGTGATGGCCATGGGATCAGCAGGATGGTGCCAGCCATGGGATGAGCAGGATGGTGATGGTTGTGGGATGAGCAGGATGGTGATGGTCATGGGATGAACAGGATGGTGCCAGCCATGGGATCAGCAGGATGGTGATGGCCATGGGATCAGCAGGATGGTGATGGCCATGGGATCAGCAGGATGGTGCCGGCCATGGGATCAGCAGGATGGTGCCAGCCATGGGATCAGCAGGATGATGATGGCCATGGAGGGAGCAGGGTGATGATGGCCATGGGATCAGCAGGATGGTGCCAGCCATGGGGACAGCAGGATGGTGATGGCCATGGGATCAGCAGGATGGTGCCAGCCATGGGATCAGCAGGGTGGTGCCAGCCATGGGATCAGCAGGATGGTGCCAGCCAGGAGGCAGC
>JAIXNV010000539.1:0-17118 GCA_020917445.1 Riparia riparia
AGGGACATAAGAAACAGTATTAGCTGGCTGTGTACTTATAAAACAAGCGACTTATGCATTGTTAAAACTTTTGTGGGCATCATAGTACGGTTTAAAGAACTGTTTGAAGATGTATAATGGAGTAAGGTTGTGGATATTTATGGGATATCTTCCCAGTGTTAGAGCAGTTGGGGAGAAAGTACTTTTTAAAAATGTAAACATGCTTGGGTCATGGCCTAACCTTAGGTGGGAATTGACCTTCTGATAGCCCATGAGTCAAACAAGAAGGACAGAGGGCTAGAAGGGCTTTGAGCATGGGCACGAGCAGCTCAGGTTTGTGGTAACAGGAAAAGGAGGAAGGGTTCAAACTGTTTTTCCTACAGACCCTTCTGTTTGGAAAACTGTGTTTTCAGAGACTAGTATGAAAGCTTGTATAGTTAAATATATATTTTGTAGAAAAGTTCTGTAAAGGTTTGGTGTGTTCTGGATGTGAGGTACTAGAGAGAGGCTGGATGTCTGAGGGTGCTGCATCTTGTCACCTCCCTGTACCTGAGATACAGTCCCATCAGACTGTTACTGGGGCACTTTCCTTCTTTGCCCAACCCAGCAAGCAGTTCAGTAGTGAGAGTGTGCACTGGCACTCTGGAACTGAGTTCCCCCTCCACAATCTAGGCCTGTCTGTCACCCACTGCACTCTACCTTCACATTCCCCAACAAAGCAGCAGGATGTCCCCAAGGATTCCACACCTGGGCAAGAACAGTTGAAACTCTGGCTTTTCCCATAATCCCCTACCTAAAGGAACCCCCACAACAGCAACTTATTATTTAAAAGGTGCAAATCTTTGTGCAGGCCCTGAGCTACAGGAAGGTAGGAAATGCATCAGGGCTGCATCACAGGGCTGGCAACCAATCCTACGGGCACCCCTGAGTGTCACCCGGGCCCCCCACCCCTGCCGAAGTTCTGTGCACCTCGTAGGGCACCAAAGAGAAGTGGGGAAGAAAAAGCAGAAGAGAAAGGGCAGAGGAAAGGTGACTGCACAAGGAGATGCATGGTGGCAGACTTTTCATTTTGCAAGAAATTTGGTCACTGGGAAAACCAGTGCCCAGTATTAAGAAAGGGTGATGAACGTAGAAAAGGTGATCAGAAAAGGGAAAAGGTGATTGCTCATGTAAAGGAAGACTAAGGAGGGCCCAGCTCTAGGTGACCTTCTGGTTATAGTTAAATTGGAGAACAAAGAAAGAGAAATGAAATTTTTGATAGACGCGGGGGCAACATTTTCAGTGTTGAATACTAATACCCTAATACCTGTAACCAATAACTATGTTATGGTAAAAGGGGCGACTGGCCAATCTGAAAGAGTTTAGTTTTGCAAACCATTAAAATACAAATCGGGAAAACAGTGGGGCATCCATTGATTTTTATACATGCCTAATGCTCCATCGGCACTTTTGGGCAGAGATTTGCTAGAACACCTGGAAGGAAGAATAATATTCAAAAATGGGGAAATAAGTTGGAGGTAAAGGATCAACAATATGTAGAACTGTTAAGCTTAATGCTAATAGCCAAAGAAATTAAAGTGGCAAGTGAAAAAGAAAATTTTAGGAAAATAATGGGTCAAGTATTTCCAGGAGCATGGGCCTCCAATATACCAGGAAGAGCAAAGAATGCACTACCAGTGCAAATCAGGCTTAAAGAGGGAGCACAGCCAGTAAAGGTTAAACAATAGCCCCTAAAGAAGGAAGATGTAGAAGGGATTAGCCCGATTATTGAGAACTTTCTGCAGCTAGGACTACTGAGAGAGTGTCAATCTGATTTTAATACTTCTATTCTCCCAGTAAAGAAACCTGATGGGTCATACAGATTAGTACAAGATTTAAGGGCTGTTAACAAGGCTTATATCCAGTGGTTGCCAATCCCTACACCTTGTTAACCGGTTTAACACCTGAACTAACTTGGTTTACTGTTCTAGGTCTAAAGGATGCTTTCTTTTGCCTCCCTCTCCATGAAGCCAGCCAGAAAATTTTTGCATTCAAGTGGGAAAGCCCTAAAACTTGACAGAAAAATCAGCTCACATGGTGCGTGTGATATATGTTTTGAAATAAATTCATGTTTTAAGTGTGTTAAATGTTATAACCTAAAAACTGTATTACAAACTGGTGTTTCCAAAAACTGTGGGGACATTTCTGGCTGCCGAGACTAATTTGCAATTGTAGAGATTCCAGACAATTGCAGGGTGAAGTCCAAATTAACAACAGAAAAGGACTGGCCGGACAGGAGATGCCTCATCCATCAAGGGAGGGTCCACCGCCTTTGGCGATTAACACATGATACAAATCTAGAAGTGGGAAACCTGGAGATGTCGCTATCAGCATTCCAATGCTGAATTCTCGGAACCCAGTTCAAAGGTTCGATTCTGCCGGGGAAAAAGCATTCGAAGCCAAGCGGCAAGAGAAAGAAAATACATGAATATGTGCAGCAGACAGGAACTAACAATAAAACTGCCTCAGGGAAGAAAAACTGCATGAAAACTGCTCCCTAAAGCTAGGAGATAGTGAACCGGGAGGATAGGTTCAGTTGTGGCCGTCCCTGCATTCACCCAACTTTGATAACCCAAGATCGAGGTTGTATCTTTTATTGTGGCTCAGATTGCTTTTAAAATGGTGGAATAAAATTAGTTTATATTAAACTGGCTATTTATCATCCATAAAAGTGCATATTACAGCAGGGGTACAAGAAGTCCCCCAGTATATTTGGGGAGCAGCTTGCAAAGGATTTAGAGTCCTGGGAATCTCCACCAGGGGAAGGACAGTTACTCCAGTATGTGGATGATCTCTTAATAGCCACCCGGACCCAGGAGACATGCGTGGACTGAATGGTAAGCCTCCTAAACTCTCTAGGCCTGCAGGGGTATCGAGTATCCCAGAAGAAAGCCCAAATGGTGAGGCAAACAGTTATTTACGTAAGTTACAAAGTGAGTGCTGGACAAAGGACTTTGGGGCAGGATCACAAGGAAGCAGTATGCCAGACCCCGAAACCTCAGACAGTGAAAGAACTAAGAACTTTTTAAAGCATGACAGGGTGGTGCAGACTGTAGATTTATAACTATAGGTTGCTTGTTAAACCTCTATATGCCCTGATCACGGAAGGGAACAGAAATCTTCAGTGGACAAAAGAAGCAACTCGAGCCTTCAACCAACTGGAAAAGGCCCTTATGTCAGCTCCAGCCCTGGGACTTCCAGATGTTAGTAAACCATTCTTCTTCCTGTTTTCCCATGAGAAGCAAGGGATTGCCTTGGGAATATTAGCACAGAACTTATGACTTATTAAAGAAATATGGGTATTGATACTAGATCCATATTGGGTATTGATACTAGATCAATACCCAGCTGTGAGGGACAAAAACCCTCTAACAGTTTAAAGTTAGAAAGTGTATGTTTATTACGGCCAGGCAGCATGTGGGATAGTTCCCTAATAGGCACTGCGAAATTCACAGGTAATTACAAAGCTTTTTATTTACAAAAGTGTTGAGTACCAAAAATACAAATGCATATTCATACCCCTGTCACCTCCCATTCCTCGCTTCGTATGCCAGTTGGCAAAAAGGCGATTAAGCATGCGTACTTTGTCTCCTAAAATGAGTCGGGGGTCTATTCTGGGGAGGGGTCACCCAAAATGAGGAAGTACATGAGTCTTGCTTGTCCTGACCTTTCTACCTTTTCAATGCATTCATGACACAGAATCCTTGGTAGAATTTATAGTTTCCTGCGTTGAATGGGTTCTTTAAGCAGGAAGTCTGCAGTTATCTTATATCTTATTTACCGCACCTTGTTTTTTCGTTACAGGCACAGCTACATAAACATAAAGCTGACAAGCAATGAGTTACTCAATCTGGGGTAGCTTATCTAAGATCCAGCTACTGTTAACTGTGGACACAGATTACTTATCTAATTCAGCAACTTATTATCTTAACTTTCCTAAAAATCCTTAGTTCCTCAAAATTAACGTCTCATTTAGGCCCGTACTGGAGGGCAGTGGCCTATCTTTCCAAACAACTGGACACAGCAGCAAAAGGATGGCCAGGGTGCCTCAGAGAAGTTGCAGCAGTGGCAGCGAACATCCAAGAGGCATGCAAATTCACCCTAGGTCAGAAGATGACTGTGCTAGTATCTCATACGATGTCTGCAGTCCTTGAGGCAAAAAGAAGACAGAGGTTCCTGAAGTACCAGGCCATACTGGTAGAATAAGATGATGTTGAAATTGTGGTAACTAATATTGTGAATCCAGCTTCCTTCTTCATCGGGAGTATAGGAGAACCAGTGATCCATGAGTGCCTGGAGACCATAGAAGCCACCTACTCCAGCCACCCAGATCTGGAGGGCACCCTGCTTGAGGATGCTGAGACCTGGTTTACTGATAGAAGCAGCTATGTCATCAGTGGAAGAAGGCATGCTGGGTATGCGGTTACCACAAGCAAGGAGGTTATAATAGAGTCTAGACCACTACCAACTAATACATCTGCACAGAAGGCTGAAATAATTGCCTTAATCTGAGTCCTAGAGCCGGCAAAAGGAAAGGAGATCAACATCAACACGGACTCAAGGTATGCATTCGGAGTGGTTCATGCTCACAGAGCCATCTGGAAGGAAAGAGGACTGCTGAATTCACAAAGCAAGAGTATTAAACATGCACAAGAGTTACTGAGGTTATTAGATGCTCTACAACTACCTGAGAGAGAGTAGCCATAATGCACATCCAGGCACACCAAAAAGTGAGCTCTGAATTGGAAGAAGGGAATATACTCGTGGACAGAGAGGCAAAAGACGCAGCAAAAGGTGAGGTACCTAATAAAGCAGCATTGATTCCAGATAGAAAAAATTCTATTGAAGGTAAGCCAAAGTACAGTAAGAAAAATAAAAAAACTTATCAAGGTGGAAAAGGCAAGTTATAACCAGGAGGGATGAGCTGTAACAGAAGAAGGGAAACAGAAGTAGTACCCTTGTTGGGGGTTAAGTCTTCCTGTGGAATTTTTTCCCTCCACAAGTTGCTAAGAGACTAAATACTGATGCTTAAAGGGTACTTGACCCACACAAAAGGTAGTAGATCATTTAGTTTGAGGGGGAGGAATAGGCTCAGGGGCTCCGGGAGCTGAGGGTGGTCTCTTCTGCCCTCAGTCTCAGAGAGGATGATGGGGCGACTGCTGGCTGTGTGAGGAGTCCACTGTTAACAGAGGGTCTTGTCCTGGGAATTCCATCATCTGTCAGAGCGCCCAGGAATTCGGAGCCCCTCGCCTGCCCTGCTGGAGCTGGATCAGCCCTGTCCAGCTGTCGCGGCTCCTTCAGCACTGCTCAGTTTGCCTGTTGGGACATCCCCCTGCCTGCTGGGACAACCCATAGTTTCCAGTCATCAGCCCCGGAGTTTTTTTCCACCGTTTTGGCTTGGTGCTCTTGAGGTCCCAAGAGATAAGACTGCTGGGGTGTGTGAGGCAAAGCCCCTTGGGGTTCTTGGTTCTGTTTATTATTATTATTATTGCTGTTGTGGTTTTGTTTGTCCTGTTATATTTACTAGTAAAGGACTGTTATTCCTTTCCCCATAGCTCTGACTGAAAAGTTTTTTTAATCTTCCAAATTATAATAACTTGGAGGGAAGGGATTGGAATTCCCCATTCCTAGAGAGGCCCCGCCTCTCCCTAGCAGATACCTGTCTTTTCAAACCAAGACAATCCTCCTATTTGTTGTGGTCATTAGTACACAGGGAACATAAAAAAACCACACTGGGGAATAGATGCTCTGTATAGCCATTTGAAAGAAAGAATCTTTGCCAGGAAATTGCAGGGCACGGTGATACAAGTAAATCGTCAGTGCAGTCTTTGCCTCCGAACTAATGCTAAAAATACTCCAAAGCCTAAAGTGGGACAAACTGAGAAAAGTTGTAGACCTGGGACAATGGCAAATTGATTTTACAGAACTGCCCAAGAAGGAAGAATATCGTTACCTATTGGTGTTAACTGATACCTTTTCAGGATGGTCAGAAGCCTTTCCTGCCAGGACAGCTAAGGCCTGAGAGGTGACCAAAGCGTTGTTGTAAGGGATAATACCATGATTTGGAGTTCCAGCCACCATATCCTCAGACAGGGGAACCACACTTCATTTCAAAAATTATGCAGCAAATAAGTCACCACCTAGGAACAGACTGAGAACTGCATGTGAGATTAGGGTAAAAAGCAAATTTGCACTGGCCCCAGGCTCTCCCATTTGCCTTCTTGCGAATTCAGACAAAACCAAGGGCAAAAGAGAAACTAAGCCCTTTTGAAATATTGTATAGACGGCCGTATGCAGTCAAGGGGGAACAACACCCATTCAAGTAAGGGAAGGAACCCTACATAAATATATAGTGGCCCTAAATAAACAACTTAGAGAAATTAAAAAATATGTGGCTAAAGCTCAAAACAAAGATCTAGATGGGCCAGTACATGATGTACAACCTGGGGATTAGGTGTATATTAAGTCTTTTGCAGAAAAACCTTAGAACCACAGAAGGAAGGACCATACCAGGTGCTCCTCACTACCTTCACTGCAATCAAGATCAAAGAACAGAAGGCATGGATCCATCACTCCCGAGTGAAGAAAGCCGCAGAGGGAATTTAGAAGGTCACACCAGGTGATAGTGAACTGAAGCTGAAGCTCACTTTGAACAACGAATAAATGGACTAATAGTTATTATGGACATTATGTTATTATGGACATTATGTGGAAAGTTGTAACTATTGTAGTAATTACCTTAGCCATAACAAGAGTCAATGCAATACCACATAGGTATGTGACCGGATATACCAGTGCCAAGGAAGAGCTTATGATCCTTACCCTTGTAAGGCTTTAAACAAGATACTAATAGTCACAAATGCAAGCTTGTGGGAAAGAAGAGATGTTTGGGGCATGCATTTGTACAGAATGGGTTCCATGAGGCTTACCATCCACCCATGAAACTCATCCAGATTAGTCCTGAATGCTGTGATAAATGCTTGAGTAAATGTCCTGAGTTTAGACTCCAAATAGAGGGGTGTGCGATAAAGGGGTATGACATTGACTAAGAGCAAGATCATGAAGTAATAATTAATGCGCTAGGCACAGTTAGTGAAAATGTCTCACTAGCTCTAGAGTGTAGCCAAGCACAGCTGTGGATGCAATCAGTAGCTGCTGCAGTTATCAAAAAAATTGGAAAAGGAACATTCCGTGCTGAAATTTGCAAAATTGTCCGGGACAATGCCTCTGATATAGAAAGAGAACTTCAGTCTTAGTGGACTTTAGTCAATTTCACCTATAACCGTGTGACCAGTAAACTTAATTCACCCAGTAGTTCCCTTAGGATTAAACCATGAGGGAACTACATTGTACCCTTCTAAACACAGAATATGGGCATGAGAAATTAGGAGAAAGTGGCAAACCATTAACTTAGAGCCCTGTTCTATGAAGAAACAATTAGGGTACATATGTGATAGAAGGTGATAAAGTCACATGTTTGGACACAGACCAAAGCATTTGCCACTTTGAAATACATTCAGGCAGACAACTTCACTTGTGTATATAAGACAAGGCTGTGTCTGCCTTCGGACAGCATGCCCCACCATAAAGATAGACAACCAAATTGTAGAATTAAAGAATGCGATTTTTCTTATCGGGCACCTGTAATATCACATCAATATAAAGGCCAACCTAAATCTTAAAAGAAATTAGAGACAGAAAGAAAAAGACATTAATTACGATGCACCATGACACAGAGACCATCAAAGGGGTTATTAAAAGGCTTGAGGAACATTTGTCTCATCATTAGTAAGATGTGCTTTTTAGGTGGTCACCGACAGCAACTGGTATACTGAATGCCTTAATCCACCCTATAGTTGTGTTGCTTATTTTGGTTAACATAAGTTTAGTGTTCATACTTGTTTAGAATTAGAAGATGCTACGACAGTGTGTAAGAGTCTGTCTGAAGTTCCCCTCATTTTGCCTCACGATCGTCATAAGGACCCCAAGGACCCCACTGCAGTTCTGGCCTGCTCAAGGTGGATGCTTGCCAATCGTCTGTAGGAGCATTTTCCTGTGTCACCACGCCATGGCACACTGGCTTTGAGCAGTGTAATGGTAGTTCTGTACCTGAAGATTACATCTGCTTCACGCTCCCTGCTTCATGACAATAGCCTATGAATTTCCCCACCTCTTAGCCAAGGGAACTTTCTGGGGTAACTTAGGGGGTCCCCCACGGAAAATCCTTCATCTGCTTCGCAACCACCGTGACAGACAGAGATCAAAACCCCCTTGCAAGGACTGAGACTGAGACCCCTATATGAAGCCCCTCTCAAGGACTGAGGCATCAGACCCCGACAACCCCAATACAGGGGGCTGGGGCTGACTCAACCAAAGCGAGATGTTTGCCTGGAGGCGTGATCATTGGACCAAGAAGACAATGGCTCTCGCTTACTGCTAAGAACATGAACTACTGTTCCCCCTCGGGAGCTTCAATACATTTACCTGTTCCCCCCGTGATGGAGGACTATAATAAAAACCCCTGAGTTAACCAGAGATTTGGAGAGAAATTCTCCCCGACGTGACAGGCGGACCCATCGACCGGACCACAAGGACTCTGTCTCCACGTTTGGTAGCTATATCCCCCCCTTTCCTCTATCTCTCTCTCTCTCTCTCTCTCTCTCTCTCACTCTTAATCCCTCTATCACATTTTCTATGGTCAATCAATAAAAGGTGCATTTGTTTTAATGCTGAAATCCCCTCTGTGTTGTGTTTTGCACTCTGAGATCAGTAAATGAACCATCACGACCCCCGCTTGTACGAGCGGATCGTGACACAGTGGCAGCTTTTACATCACTATCGAAGGCATATGGCTTAGTTGTTGAGAGACACTAGCTGTACGGCTTAAATAGGTGAAGACGACTGTATACTGAGTAAAAGAATTTACTCATTTCAAAGAAGAACTGGGGAATGAGACATTAATTTTAAATAATTAAAGATTTTTAGTAAAGTTAAGATAATAAGTTGCTGAATTAGCTGAATTAGATAGGTAAGCTTCGTTCGCAGTTAACAGAACCCAGACCTTAGATAAGCTATCTCAGATTTAGTAACTCATTGCTTGTCAGGTTTATGTTTATGTAGCTGTGCTTGTAATGAAAAAGAAAATGTAGTAAATAAGACATAAGATAGCTGCAGATTTTCTGCTTAAAAGACCCCACTGAACACAGGAAACTATAAGTTATACCAAGGATTCATGTCACAAATGCATTGAAAAAGTAGAAAGGTCAGAATGAGGAAGACTCATCTTACTTCCTCATTTCAGGTGATCCCTCCCCAGAATAGACCCCTGACTCATTTTAAGAAACAAAGTACGCATGCTTATTAGCCTTTTTACCAATTAGCATACGAAGCGAGGAATGGGAGGTGACAGGGGTATGAATATGCATTTGTATTTTTGGTACTCAACACTTTTGTAAATAAAAGGCTTTGTAATTACCTGTGAATTTTGCAGTGCCTATTAGGGAACTGACTGTAATAAACATACATTTTCTAATTTTATACTGTTAGAGAGTTTTTGTCCCTCACAGTTGGGTATCGATACTTGTTACCCTGGTTTTTCTGAGTTTTTTATTTTAGCCTTTTGAATTCATAATGGAGTCAGATCTTTTAGTTACTGTACAATATTAGGAGCAGTTTTCTACCTTTCCCACACATGTAACATAAACAAGTCCTTTGTTTTTCATTCTTTGTCCTTGTTTGCATATGTCTAACCTGAAAGCAATTGTAACTGACAATCGGTCTGGCCACTGAGGCTGAGGGGTGGAAACCCCAAAAATCCAATCTTCTGCTAGACCCAGAAATGTATAAAAAGTAAAAGAATAAACAAAGGGGCTCTCTTTCGCTTCCTCCTCTCTCTGCTCTCTCTGAGCAGTGAGCTGGGATCGGAAAGACCTCTGCTTTACAAAAATATCTTGTCTGCATGCGACTGCTTTGTGTGTCTCGGTGACAGATACTAGATCAATACTCATATTTATTTAATAAGTCAACTGCTCTGGAGTGGTTTCAGGAGTGCCCTTTGGTCCTCTGGGCTGTCAGGGCTCAGAGGCACTAGCAAGATACACTTCCAACCTACCGTAATGCTAAGAAGGGAGACAGAGTCAACGGGGCCTTTCTTACCAGTCATCAGTGCCAAGTAGGGAGAGTGCCTTGAACAAGGACTGCTGTGGATCAGAAGAGGCTGTGTCCTTCTGCCCATGCCCACGGAGCGGCTCCTCTGGGCACTCGGCACCCGTGGCCGTCTGCGAGGTCACCGTAAGGAGAGGGTCAGCCATGAGCGCTGCAGCCCAGGCAAGGTACCCCGCCATGGAGCAGCCTGCAGCCCCATCTCCCAGCCAGGCTTCCATGAGCTATAAACTGGCACTGGGTCAGAGACTCCCTGCTGTCTGTCTCCTTGGGCTCCTTGGGGCCCTTGCTTTCTCCCAGCCCCATGCCCAGCTGGGAACGGCTCCGGGCTAAACCTGACAATTGCCCACACAGCGCCAGCTCCCAAATGCCCCAGTTACCACAGGCAGCAGCAGGTTCCTGAGGCTGCAGGGCTCCCACTCCCTGCAAGACAGTGCTAACCAGCAGCACTTGCTACCCTAGGAGGGAGCCACTCAGATGCCTCTCTTGTCTCAGCACCCTGATTTGTCCCAGCCCTGAGGACAGAGGCACTCTACAACTTCCTGAGGAAAGACCTGCAGCTGCCTCGTGACAGCCCCAAGCCAAGTCTGAACAACCCAGCCCTGCTGGGCCCAGCTGAATCCCCACGGAGGAACTACCAGGGAACAGCAATACCTGACCCTTCACACTTGACAGCGCCTCTGTTTCCATTGACTGCAAATATTCTAGACAGCAGGCAGCTGAATGCACATGCATTTTAGCCTACTATGGGGAAAGGAATAGTTTATGAATTTTGCCCTTTCAAAGCATCATGAATCTTTACTCTTTCAGAGCTACACACTGGCTGTATTTTAAAGATGCTGAGGTGAAACTTATATTTGTTATCAAATGGACATGTTTGCACACTGTGCAATGCCTAAGCTTTCTCTTGTGGAAAAATGCCATTTCCAGTCTAGACGGTTGATAAAAAAGCCTTCCAAATGCACTCTGGGGATGAAAATATGCAACTACAGATGCAAATTGTTGGCAGACACACTCTCTTGATAATCAATTTAAGAGGTATGAGAAAATTCAGATGATGAATGCATTTCTTATGAAACCCATTAGTCATCAAAAGCACTGTCAATCAAAAGTTTCATGTTGTGCACTCAAAAGCTCATTTTCTAATGCGTAGATGAAAACATCCAAGCTGTCTAAAATGATGGAGAATAAATATTGCACAGAATCTAAATGAGCTGCTCTAGACTGGAGTATTTGTGCTAGCTTGCCTGTTTGCACAAAGTAGGGAGGAACCATAACATCAAAAATATTCAGATGGGAGCTAATCCGCAAGTCACTGATGTACCCCAGTCACTGACAGCAGTGATATCACTGCAGAAGTAGGTAGACACACACATCTAGATTCAATATGAATGGAGAGTCATGGTAGTTCTGGTCAATTCTGAACATGGAAGTAGCATCACTAGAAAAGAACATTCCCCCTACCTCCCTTCTTCTTATCTCCCCCTACTTGGGATCATAGCACAGGCAGGCTACCCACAAAGGTAGGCTACCCATAAGAGCCACTAGGGACTATCTGCTGTGAATTTACTGCAGGCAGCAAACAGCCTGGGAGCACCAGGCAGCCCTTCCTGGCTGTCATCTGCTACACACGGCCACTGTATTTGGGTGGGGTGACACGGGAGGCACTGCTTGTTCCCTCTGGGCATTGCAGGCCATGGGATGGCAGCAGTGAGGAGCCCTTGTGCACTTCTGGGAGCAGCAGCACGACTGCATGGAGCCGCTGCCATGCAGAGACAATCCTTGATGGGATAGCAGACAAGCTGGCTGCAGAGCCAGACAGCAGCACAGGCGGAGGGCCTGTGAGACGGTGATGGTAGGCGCACAGTGGTCATGCCCTGGCACACTGCCCCGCAGCTCACCCCTGCAGTTACAGCTGCCTCCTGGCACCAGTGCTATAGTTTGGACTATCAGGATGGGCAAAAGCAGAGCTTAGGTCTCTACCACTACTTTCTTCAGCTCAACTTTCCGGAGGATCTCTAAGAACCAACTGCTCCAGTACTACCAAGCTGGAGTAAGTGCAAAGTAGATTTGCAGCTCATTCTCAGGTCAGGCTATGGACCCAAATCCCAGACCTGCTGGCTGAGGCAGGGGGCAGTTTGTGCCCCTTGTGCAAGGAAAAAGCCCATGTGGGAAAAAGCTGCCATGGAGCAGGCTTACCTGATGGCAGCTTGTGTGGGAAGCTGCCATCCCTATAGATGATGGGCGTATTGGACAGTAAGGGCATGTTGTCCTGCTTCCTCAAGACCTTCTCCTTCAAGGCGCTACCTGGATGTTTTCTCTGCACATCGGAAGCTGTGCTGTTGACAGGCGGTAGGCTAAAGCCTGCAGGACGAAAGAGGAGCTTGTAAGCGGGGGCTGCTGGACAGGGTGATGATGGAAAGGGCCAGAAAACTTGACGGAGTTGGGTAACATCTCTTTGTTATCCCAAAGAACTTCAAGTATATCACTGGCACAATAACATGGGACAATGATCACAGGATCACAGAATCCTCAAAGAGTTTGGCTTGGAAGGCACCCTGAGCCACCATGTAGTCCAAACCCTGTGAGCAGGGATATATTCATCTAGAACAGGTTCCTCAGAGCCCCATGTAAACTGGCCTTGAACACCTTCAAGGATGGATCAACAACAGCTCCTGTGGGCAAAGCCTCCCAGCATTTCATCCCCTTCATCATAAAAAAAATTCCCCCTAATATCTAATTTAAATCTACCCTCTTCTAGTTTAAAACCAAAGTGCAGTGATGCCTACTCTAAGAAACAAGGAAAACTCAGTATTGCTTTGCTTTTGTGCTCCTGTTTCAGAGGCTGGCTGGGGCAGTTATGAAATGACAGTGCACATAACCTTGCGTGATGCCTTCCAGCTGAGTGCTGCCTCCAAAGGTCCCTGCTGCTGCCCTTGGGGCAGCGCATACAGCACTGCAGTCAGAGCCCCTCAGCCAGGATTCAGCCTGGAATGCTGCTTGCTCCTGGGGCTACAACAGAAGCACTGGCTCGGGGCTTCAGCACAGCTCTAAAGCACCAGCTCCACAGCAGGGAGTGGTGGGAGAAGGATCTCTGCTGTTTTCATTAGAAGGAGTTGAATTTTGTTCTTCCAGGTTGCCCCTTGGTTGAAAAACATTATTTTTTTCTCACCTTCCCTGGAGGTTGCTCTCCCGGAGAGAGTCTGAAGCCTCAGTCAACTTTGCAAGACAGAAATTTCTACTCTGAAACACTTTAGAGGTGAAGGAGGGAAGCTGATACTCTGTTACTGACTAAGTGAGGCCCTGCACAAGACACTTCACACCTCTGTGTTTTTCTTTAGGGAATGGAAATAAATCCTATGCAAGCTTGCACTCAGATGCAAGCAGAACAGCCCTCCAATCTGATTGCAACACTGTGCAAAGGGCAAGCAAGTGGTCAAAAAGGACCATATGTGTAGCCACCACTTACTTGCTTCAGCTGCGTCCCCAGGGTCAGCTGTCTGAGGAGGCAGCTGCAAGGACATTTCCTTTGTCTCATTTTCTTGATCTCCTCCTCTCAACGCTCTATGTCCTTCTGGTCTAGGTTCTCTTGAGCCAACTTGTACAATGCAGCATGGATCTAGTTGCAACGGAAATATATCAGAGGTGTAAGCAGAGACACACAAACCAGACACAACATCTCCTCAGGAGCACAGAGTGCATAGAGTGCCATAGTCTTTAATGCAGCTCTAATACATTCCAAAAGTTTCAGAGGAATGTCTCCCATTCTCACTTTGGCAATTACACACAGTGAGGTGGAACACTTCAGTGCCACCACCTTACACTTCTCCAAGTGCAACCTATGTTGGGAAGCCCTGCTTAAAGCATGAAAGTCATAGGAGTGCTCCAAGAGAGATGACGAGCTCACATCAACAGTGAGCAGGTAGTTCAGCTCCTACAGGCCATGGCAGGAGAATAAAAACCACATGCAATACACAGCAAGGGGGGGTCAATTAGCTGTTGCTTAACAGTAATGGACAGGAATTGCAGCTGTTCCTCATTTCCTGGCTTCTGAAGGACTCTGAACAACTGGGTCCCTGACACCAGGAGACCACAGTGGCCTCATCCCTGTCCTTATCCCTCGCCTTTTCAAAGCCAGCCCTCAGGTCTTCATCACTGGTAGGACCAGGACTGGTGGAATGACCCATCTCCTTGGCCTGGCTCCATGGGAGGCCTGGTAATGGAAGCGAAGGTTCATGTAAATCTCTGACAGACCTCAAGCGCCCAGAAACACTATGCTGGGCAACAGGCAAAGACTTGTTCCAGATTTCAGAGCACTCATAAGACACAGAGACTGTGTAGGAAAGCAGCAAGGTGCATATGCTAGACCCTCTCCCATTGAATGGGCTACTGGCAGCAGACATGACATTACTCTGTTGGCCAGCAGACTGAAACTTGCTGTATGATGAAGGCCTCAGCCCCTGGATGCTGGAGAGCTTCTGTGTTTGATAGAGAAAGGCAGAGAGAGAGATTGCTCTTGACAGATTATTTTCTGCCCTTATGCTGATTTTAATAAACATCTTCTTTCCGGTTCCGAGAAGAAATTCCTAGTTCTAATACCTGTATGCATTTAGGTCAACATTCTCTTCTCTTTGTTGGAATATTTTAGAAGACTTTAAAAGAAAAGCTTGGGATTCCACGAGAGTTACCCAAATGTGAACTGTGTTCTTGACACTAGTTAATTTGTCTTCCAGAAGGATTCTCACTAAACTGCATGAGACTGGGCCACTTTTGGGCCAGGCTAAATAAAGGCGGATTTGCTTAATGCAAATAGAACAATGAAGCTCATTCTAAAATATTCTCCAATAGAACTGTTAAAATTCAGAGAACTAATCATTCTATACAACAGCATCACAGAGGATAAAATCAAGTGGCTGCAGAGTAGAATAAAGCCCAATGTCTTAAATCCAGATTTTTTTCCCCGCAAAATGATCACCTAAATAATAAAGGAGAGTTAGATACGGGTTTTGAGGAAGGAGGGCAATTGTGGATTGAAGACAATTCATAGGAAAGTAAGAGAATCTGGAAGTTAGCAGGGAAACTACTGACCCCAGAGTAACCTCCCTGGGAACACTGAAGTCAGTCAGGTCTACAAAACGGACTGCAATGGCAGCTGCAATGGAAACCCAAAGCATCTGAAGCTCCATATTGGATGGGACAGACTTCCTGGAAACTTTTAAATAGATGCACAGGGATACATGCTCCTGCTGGAAGTCCCCTGAGGAAGACCAAGGGGACACCCTTACCCACTTCCACAGAGCTACCACAGGAACAGCCTGGCCTCTGGGCTGCCCTGGGACAGGAGGGAGCCCAGAGCCCTGTGCTTTCCAGGAATGGCTCAGCTGCACATGCACCCTCCTGCTCCTCTCCCTGCCCCACAGCTGAGCAGCCCTACAGCTACATGGGGCATTGGTAGCAGCACAGCTCATTGCAGGGGGCACATGGCGGGCAGAACTGTTTCCTGGCAATGTGCACAGGCTCTCTGGGCTGGCACAAGACCCTTCCTCCCACCAGACAGCGTCCCAGCTCCCCCCTCCCCTCTGTGGGAGGCAGAGCCATGCTCGACCTGCACCTTGTCCTCCTCAGCATCGACCCTGGGGGCAGCGCTGCTCAGCTGCCTCTGCCGGGGCTCCTGGGCCAAGGCCCCCTGAGCAGGCTGGGAGCTGAGACCTCCATTCCTAAAGCCTGGGTTTTGCATGTGAGTCTTCAACCCAAACAGGTCATTGAGTTTCCTTGGGAATAGAGGCATCCCAGATCCTATCCTACACCCACAGCTCTTTCCTTTCTTGCTCTGGGTGTTTGTTGTAGATTCAGAAGAAGCTGTAGATCAGGTACCAGAGAAGAAGTGAGTTAATTGAACTCACGCCTTTACAATCAACCCATCTAATGGGTGAGGAATTCAAAGTCTAATTTAGTTACTGAAATGATTGGTTGGTTTTTATTTTTCACGAAACTAGCAACAGTTTAATTTCTCTGACCAATATGGAGCTGGCAAGCTTGGAGAGAAGAGTTCTATTACTTTATGTGTTGCCTGTTGCCTCCCTACTACTACTTCCTCCCTACGACTACTCCCTCCCTACGACATCCATCCTTTGGAAGGATGCCTTTCCTTTCAATCAGTTTGGAACTCCCAGTGGTCTCTAGAATTTGACACTGTCTAGGAAGTAAATGTTTTCTAAAGTAGTTTTCAAGGCCTTTATTTCTGTATCTCCCACTCCATTCTAGGTTTGTCTTTGCACTTTTGGGAATGTTTATATCACTCTTTACAACAAAGGAAGTGCTGGGACACAAACACTGGCACCACGTGTTAGATGCAGTAGAAGCTTTGCTTCCCCCCTTAGATGTCCCCAGTATTCTGTGAGCTGGTATTGGAAGGGAATTAAGTGGTCATCCCAACGTTCCACATTTGCTCTGCTTACCTCTCCGGGGGTTTATTCCCTGCTTTCTTTTCTGCAGAGATAATCAAACCCAACATAAACACTACCTGCTTCAAAATATTTCTGATCTCAACTAATTCTGAAAATGCAAAATTTTCATAATGGAAATAGAAGAGGTCATTCTGAAATACTCTCCAACAGAGCTGTTAGAATTAAGAGAACTAATATTATAGATGGCTTCACAGAGGAAAAATAATATGGCAGCTAAGAAGAGAGGAATACTTGTCTTAAAACTGCATTCTTTCACCCTGGAAAATGTTCTGGTCAGTAATAAAAGTGACACAGGTAAGGCTTAATGAGATAGGTCAATTCTAGACCAGAATTATTCCAATAAAAATGTGTCCCGGTTTGGAGACAAATTTGGGGGAATTCCCTCTGGGAAGCAAACCCAAGTGGCTCCTCCCTCCAACCAGTCTGAAAAAAACCTCTTTGGAGAAAAGTGGAAAAAACTATTTTACTAAAC
>JAIXNV010000540.1:0-11751 GCA_020917445.1 Riparia riparia
TCACATTTCTCTATAACCAGAAAACAAAACTGTGCCAACCCGTGATAGAAGCCAAAGCTAAAAAAATCAGCATTATTTCACATTATTGATTTTTAATTAAATTGAAAACAATATATATCACAGTATATTTTGAAATAGTTATTACTAATAATAGCTATAATACTATATTTCACTTGCACAGAGAAACCTGAGCTCAAGATTTAAACCTTCCTTCTCTCACTCCATGTGGGAGCATTCCAAAACCAATTCTTCCTTCTGTGGCGCTGTTTCCAATGTGCTGTTAACAAAACCCATCCTCATCTTCCCAAACCCACAAATTCTTTTCCTTTTTCCATATGCAATTTTTGGATGCCTTTTAACACATCCAGCAGTTCAGCCTCTTTTAACCGACTGCCCCACCGCTGACAGGGTGCTCTGACCTCAGCCCACATCAGAGCCAGCAAGATCTAGGGAAGAGCTTCCCATCGAGGAATTTCAGACAGGACTGATGCCTCACATTTACATTTAAGAAGTGACATTTTAGTGTGATCTGGCCAGATTTCACCAGTTTTAATTTAGCAATGAGCAGGGTCAGCACCAAAGACACAGACAGCACCTGAAGGAATCAGTGTCATTTACTGCAGTTCAAAGCAGCAAAGGAGCACAAAGGGAGCAGCTCAGCAATGCACCCAACCATCACTCCCAAAGATTGCCTGCAGGGATTGAGAAAGATCCAGCACCAGTTCCCCTCAGCCTTTCCCATCACCCACACCCACACATCAGCTGGGGGAAGCTGTCCCAGCCAAGGACTGCAGAGCCACTCCCGGACACTGGGAATTGCTGCAGGTGCCTCCAGCCACAGGTGAGGCTCCAACCTGGCTGGGAGAGGGCCCAGCTCTGACAGTGCTGAATAAACAAACTGACAGCACTTCTAGTGCAGGAACAGCTGGGTTCATCCTCCTCTTGGGTCCCTCCCAAAGCCTGGCCAGGGCCCAAGGAGGAACCAAGGGAGGTGACTTTGACCATCCAGCCCCAAACAAGGCCAGATGTCAGATTTCATGGCCTTGTCCGGCTTCTAAACACAGAAAGGTCAATACATGTCTCACTAATGAGTGGATACACCTATCACAGTGCTAATGACCATGCATATCTCACTAATGAGCAGATACAAAGATAACCTTTGTTTGGAAGGTTGATGCAGAGGTCACCTTTGGCTCAGGGCCTGCTGTTCAGGCCTCACTCAGGCCTCTTGTCCAGGCCTGGCATGAGCAGGGACATCTTCCACCACATCAGGTTGTTCAGAGCCCTGTCCCAGCTGGACTTGAATGTTTCCAGGGATGGGGCATTGACCTCCTGCAGCCCCCCACATCCCCCCTGGCCACGGAACCTGGCTGCAAAATGGGTCCTTGGGGTGCTTTCCAAGGGAACTTGAAGGGATGAGGGATCCAAAGCCAGCAGTGGGGTCAGTGCAGTGTCCATGGCCACAGCCCCTTGCAATGGCCCAGGGCAGGTTGGGATGATGATCCACCCTCACTCCTGGCCCAGGGCAGGGCTGCAGGGGCCTTCCCCACAGCCTGTCTGCACACAAGCACTTCCAGGGCTCTCTGCAGTTCCCTTCCCCTCACCCTTGGCTCACTCACACACCTCCCAACAACCCACCTGGAGCTTTGAGCTGCAAGGAGTTCAAAGCTTGTCTGTCCTTCAGGAGTTGGTCTGATTCTGCCTTCAGCAAACTCTGGACTTGTGTTTATTGTAGAACTTCCTGAGTGTCTAAAACAATCCTTGGATTGTTCTCCCTTGGGGAAGGGGTACCTCCTTGGTGGCACCTTGGGCTTGGCACCCACTTGAGGAGATTGCCTGAAACTTGGGAGTCTTCGATTGCTAAAAAAGGAAGAAAGCACCTCTTTTCTCTGAGCAAAGCAGGTCCCAGGTGAGTGAGGGGAAACAAGAGAGGGTTGGGGGATGTGGAGCAAGCTTGTCCACACTGAGTCAGAACTCAAGACACAGCTTCTCTGGACAGGCCAGACTCCTTGGGACAGACCCTGGGTCAATATCAATCACTGAATGCTGCAATCTCCTCTTGTGTAATGAGAACAGTAACAAAATACACCCTTTAAAATAGGAATATGTATTTCTTAGAAGCTCTTTGAAATATTTCTCCATAACTGCAGCTAGAATACTTCCTAATGAACTGCTCCAGAGTGGCAGGAAATCAAAGCACAGCCATGGTTTTCAGGACTTTCCTTATCCTAATGAGCCCTGTGGGGAATTTGGTGTTGAGCTCTCGAACCTCAGGGCCTGAGAGGAGAATGCACAGTTTTCCAGAAGTCAAAGTCAAAGGAAAAAAAACAGTGTCTTGAGGCATTAATGGCTCCCGCTGAAGTCCATTCCTGACTGAGGCTCTTCATGGAGTCCTTGGAGGAGAGAATTGGAGGCCAGAATTGCACAAAAACCTCTCAGAGACTCCGTGTGGGAAGGAAATTCCAAAGTACCTTAAACACCTTGAGTAACTCAAACCATTAATAAGCCTCAGTCAGTGTCAATGCAAAGCTCTCAAGGGAGTCATTAAAGCAGATAATTGGGGCCATGGTTGCACAAAAACCTCTCAGAGACTCCAAGGCCAAAGCAAAACCCAAAGTCCTTTGAAGAACCTGCAGTCCCTGGGAGCATTCAGGAGCCCCCAGGGCCATTGCTGACCAAGGCTCCCCAGGGACTCCTTCCAGCACATCCTTGAGGCCACTGGCATGTGAGGGGGATGCTGAGGGCAGCACAAGGGGCTGACAGTGCCCAGCCTTGCTGGGGCTGTGCCAGGAGGCCCCAGGGCCTCAGGACAAGGTGTCTCCTCACAGCCCTTGGTGGCACAGAGGCTGCTGTGCCCCAGGGCACCAGGACTTGGCTTCTCCTGGGCACTGCCAGCCTTGCCAGGGCCCTTGGCCATGTCCAGCACAGCTTGTCCTGCACTGGCCCACAGCTGCTGCACGCTCCCATCTTGCTGCCCCCCGGGCTCTGCCCTGACATGGCCAGCCCTGCCCTGACCTCTGCCCAGGGCATGTCTGACACCCCCCATCCATTGGGCTGGGGGTGGGAAAGTGTTCCTGAGGGCACAGGGAGGGAACAGCTGGGCTGTACAGACCCAAGGGAGCTCCCATTCCTCGTGATGTCATGGTCAGCAATAAACTGAGGGGAAAGAAGGGCAATGGGGGTGGCCGTGAGGGCTGTGGATGTCTTTTATTATTGAGACATTTCTCATACCAAGCACAAAGTACATGTACTCCATCCTCTCCTGCCAGGAGCTGGCTGGACATTGTCTGCTGATGGGAAGTAGAGAATTGATCTCAGTCATTATTTCTGTCCTTACACCTGTGGCCTTGGCTTTTTGAGGCCCTTGCTGAGGAGGATGGTCACAGCACGGACACGCAGCAGGACAGTGACCAAACTGCCCGAGCACTCCGGCCTTGCACCCACAGAAGGGCTGGGAAGGGGAGTGTGGAGCTGGGAAGAGCAGATGTGGAAAGAGCCAGGGCCATTGTCCCTGTCTGTGCTGACTCTGCTGGGAGCCTCTTTCCTTCCCATCTGCAAAAGATCATTATTTTATTCAGAGCCATAGGAACAAAGCTTTTGAAAGTCATTGAGATACTGAATAATGGCAGATACTCATGTAGAAATGCTGTGAGTAGTGGTATTAGTTTGTGGAAAACATAACAGTGGGAATGTATTTAAAAAATGGAAAAATGGAAAAAAAGGACACCAAGACTGAGACTGAAATAAGTTATATTCAGAAGGTTCTGCAGAAGAAAAGAGGCAGGTTTTTGCTTCTGAAAACCAGCCAGCAGTTTCCTCATGGACTCCACGAGTTCCTGATTCCTCAGGCTGGAGATGAGGGGGTTCAGGGCTGGAGGCACCAGCGAGTACAGAACTGACAGGGCCAGATCCAGGGATGGGGAGGAGATGGAGGGGGGCTTCACGTGGGCAAATAAACCACTGCTGACGAACAAGGACACCACAGCCAGGCGAGGGAGGCACGTGGAAAAGGCTTTGTGTCCCAGGTGGCCCCGCTTTGCCCAAGGAGAGCCTTGCATCCATGAGATTCCCTGTTGTCACAATGCTATGCTGGGTTCCATGGGGCTGTGCTGTGTCACAGTGGACACTGAGCTCCACGTGCCCTGGCACTCTCCAAGTGGCACCTGGCTTCCATGAGGCCCCGCTGTGTTGGCAGTGGACACTTGGCTCCCCAAGATGTCCTTGTGTCACAGAGCTCTCCTGGTGCCATGAGGCCCAGCTGTGTTGATGCTTTCAGGAGCCCAGAAATAAAGTAACAGCCTTGGAGATAATATTATAGAGGAGGTAATAGAAAGGCTGATCTTTATTGGAGGCCTCCAAGGGGCAGATATGGAAAATGTCCACGAAACGCCCAGCCCCCCAAAGGGTGAATACAGTTTTATAAATGTAGCAGATTAGCATATTTGACAAAAATCACCAGTCAGCAGCACAGGTGGTGAGGCATGACAAAGTTCCTTGCAAGAGTCACTCTGTCCATGACTGGACACTTCAGGCACAGCAAGGAAACAAAGCAACAACAGAACCAAACAAAATCCAGGCAATCAAACCAGAAATGAACCAAGGACTGTCCCTGAGTGTGTGACAAGAGGACAGCGAGGGCAAGGATAAGAGGAACACGGCCTAAATTCATCACAGAGCTCCAACTTAACAGAACTTGACTTATACCCTAACCTGAACTTACACCTTCAACTTCACAATTTAGCAAAAGAACAGCACTTGATAGTATTTATCCAAACTTATTAACTATGACTTCACCATTTACAGAGGAATAGTGTTACCCTGTTTTTTCTGAGTTTTTAAAGCCTTTTGAATTTTTACAAAAATGGAGTCAGATCTTTTAGTTACTGTAGAATATTAGAAGCAGTTCTACCTTTTTCCCACATATGTAACATAAATAAATCCTTTGTTTTTAATTCTCTGTCCTTTGTTTGCATATTTCTAACCTGAAAACAATTATAACTGACAGTTGGGCTAGCCACTTGGCTGAAAGGTGAAAAACCCCAGAAGCCAATCTTCTGCTAGACCCACAAATGTATAAAAAGTAAGAAATAAACAAAGAGGATCTCTCTCCGCCCTGTCTCAGCCTTGAGTTGGAACGGAGGAACCTCTGCCCTGGAAAACCTCTCTCTCTGTGTGACTGCTTTGCGTGTCTCGGCGACAGAATAGTATTTAACTTAGCTTATAACTTCTATTAAACCTGGAATTATGGTAAGGCACTTCACAAAGCACTGACCCAGAAAACTCTAAACCCTACAACTTCAAGTTATCCAGATTTTGAGAAGAGGAAGTCAGGAGAAAAGAGAGAGAGAGATGCACAAGTCAGGGCCTTGGATCCAGCACCATCTCAGCTGCTGTGAGCTCCAGGGCCATGGGACATGTCAGTGTCACAGCTGTGTCCCATCCTCACCTGCTCTGGTCCCTCTCACAGGTGGGGTTTTCAGGGTGCCAGGGGCTTGGCAGCCACTTTGGGCCAGGACCAGAGGTTGCAGCAGCTGGGGCTGGGGCAGTGGCCATCCCAAAACCACCTCAGAAACCTGGTATGCACCAAAATCCCTTGAAGAACATGGAATACCCAAAAACTCACTCAAGAACGGGTTCCAAGTCCCTTCATCATCCCAAATCTTTGGCTGTCTCATTCCAGACTTCACCACACCCTCCCAATCCCCACCCAAACCCATCCCAGCTCTCCTGGACATCAAGACCCCCTTCCCAGGCCCTATTTCACCCATTCCATGCCTCCCAATCCCCATCCCACCAAATCCTGCCCCACCCAATGCTCACCTCATCTCTCTTGATTTGAAGGACACTTCAACCAACCCTCTTCCAGCCCCATTCCACAGTGAGAGGCTGAGGAATTCAGTAATTTGTGGTGGGATTAAGTAGTTTTCAGTGGCAATGAGTGTTTTTGAGGTGACAGATCAAACCCTCTTGTCTCTTTGAGTGATAAGAAATGGAGACAACCACATCAAATACCCTCAAATCCTCCCAAGTAACACTCAGAATCCCAGATTCTTTAGAAACACAAGTAAAAAGCAACCATTGAGATGGCTTTGATGAACTTGTTGATTTTCAGCCCGATTTTGCTGGTTTAAAAGGGAGGAAGATGAATCAAAAGAATATCATGAACCACCAAACTAAAGGACCACCAACCCACTGTGTTTGCAATGTGGGTCCCCTGATGGGGGATGGAGTTGGAGCAGTGCAGGAAGCTTTCCCCACAGTCGGGGCACTCGCAGGGCTTCCCTTACTGGTGCCTCTGTTGGTGTTGGCTCAGGTGAGAGCTCTGAGTGAAGCTCTTCCCACACTGGGGACACTCATAGGGCCTCTCCCCAGTGTGGATGCACCGGAGCCTGATGAGGGTGGAGTTGTGCTTGAAGCCCTTCCTGCAGTCGGGGCAGCGGAAGGGCCTCTCAGTGTGAATCCGCTGGTGCACAAGGAGATTGGAGCTGGTCTGAAAGCTCTTCCCACACTCAGAACACTCATAGGGCCTCTCTCCAGTGTGGATCATTTGGTGGAGGATCAGTTGGGACCTCTGGTTGAAGCCCTTCCCACATTCCCCACACTTGTATGGCCTTTCCTCAGCAGGGATATTCTGGTGGCGGATCAGGTTGGAGCTCTTCTTGAAGCTCTTCCCACACTGCTCACACTCATAGGGCCGTTCCCTGGTCTGGATCCTCTGGTGGCGGCTAAGGCTGGAGCTAAGGCTGAAGCTCATCCCACATTCCCCACACTCGTAGGGCCTCTCCCCAGTGTGGATGCGCCGGTGGGTGATGAGGGTTGAGTTGTGCTTGAAGCCCTTCCTGCAGTCGGGGCAGCGGAAGGGCCTCTCCTCTGTGTGAATCCGCTGGTGCACAAGGAGATCTGAGCTGGTCTGGAACCTCTTCCTGCACTCGGGACAATCGTAGCGTCTCTCTCCGGTGTTAAGGATCTGATGCTGGACAGGGGTGTTGCTCTGGCTGAAGCTCTGTCCACTTTCCTGGAACAGGGTGAGTCTTTCCTCCTCAGAGCACCCTGGAATGGATTTGGAACCACTCCTCCCACAAGATCTCTTTATCTTTTCCTCCCCTTTGGATTCCTGTGCCGTGGAGCCACTCAAAACGGCCTCTTCCATAAGGTTCTGCTGCGGGGATTTGTCCTCCCTGGTCTCCATCCTCATCTCTTTGTCTGGGGGAGGAAGGACAAGGACAGGATGGGATTTGCCTCCATGCCAGAGAGAAGGGGAAGAAGATTCCCCAGTGCATCCCCAGAAGGACGGTGTTGGCAGTGGGGTTGTCCTGCAGCCGGGGGCCATGCTGGGCTGGGAGATGGAGCAGGAGAGAGGGGGAAAGGGGCACTGACTTCCTCCTCACCTGCCTGGCTGTCCCGGGGAATCTTCCTCTTCCTCACAGCCTTCTCCTTCATCTAGACAAGGTTTGGGAACGGGAAATCCTGGTTTGGGGCAAAAACAAGGGATGAGTATGTTGAGTTTGAAGGTCCCTCAGCTCAAGTGCATCTCTACAAGTCACCAGACATCAGGAGTCCCTAACAGCCTATCAAACACCAAGAGCAGCCCTGAAAGTTCCTTTCTGAAATTTCCTGTCTCTGGTCTCAGTGCCCTCCCCAGGCTGCTGAGAATCCCAGGAATTGGAAATGCTCCCCCCTTTTCCATTTTCCATTTAGGGATGCTCGGGGTTTTGGGGTCCCAGGGTCCCTTCTACCCTTAGTCTCTGCTTTGGGGTGCAGGGGCTCCAAGGAGTCCCCCCTGCCCCTCTCCAAGTTGTTTTCCAACCTTGCTGATTCTGTGATTCTGTGAAACCACCCTTGCAGCTGTTACAGGATGAGCCCTGAGCCTCCTCTCCAGAAGGTCCATCAGCCCAGATGCCTCAACTTCTCCTCACAGCCCCAAAGCCCATCCTGTCAGTCCTGTAGAGCCTCTGCAGCTCCTCCTCCTTGCCCACAACAGGGAGCCCCAGATCCAGACACAGCAGCCCAGATGTGCTGCCCTGGCCTCTGGTGCCTCTGGCAAGGGAGCAGCATGAGGCATTGCAGGAGGCTGCAGACAATTCCTGAAGCACTTGGAGGATGATCCTGCTCCCCAATGGATGCTCCCATGGTGCCGGAAACACAGGAACTGAAATGGGGAGTGGGGCCAGGGCGGAAAGGGCAACCAGGGATGGGCTGTTTGCAGGGGAGGGAACAGGGGTTGGAAGAGGAAGAAATTTGTAGGAGGAAGAGTAAAGAAAGCAGAGGTGAGGCAAAGGAAGTTCTCAGGGCAGTTTGGGGGTGGCTGCCAGGCAGCCCTGGCTCTGAGCAACAACATCTGCAGTGGCACAGGAAACTCACAGATCATGGGAACAAATTTTTCTGGCTGACTTCAGAGGCCACCACAAACCTGTAGTGGTTTCCCTGCTGTCCTCCAGCCCTTCCTGGCCCCAGGGACTGATGGCATTTGTGCTCCCTCAGGTTCATCTCCCCACACCAACACCATGGGGGTGCTGACGCCTGCTCTGGGCAGTGCAAACAGGGGCTCCTGAGCCAGTGCTGCCGTGTCTGTGCCTGCAAGGATGCGGCACCTGTGTGAGCTGGGGGAGAGCCCAGGGCTGCAGAGGGGGGATGTTGTTGGCAGGTGCATGAGGACACTGTGGGACGCTGCCCTGGGGTGTCCAGCGCAGTGGGGATGGATCAGCCCCTGCTCTGCTGCTCCTTCCCATCTCCCCCAGGGACCTTGCAGAACCCCAGCCATGCTGTTTGCCCCCAGCCTGCCCACGGCCACCCTGGGGCTGCTCACGGGGCTTTTCTCTGCTGAGCTTTGGCCTGGGCGTGTTCTGGAGAGAGCCTGGGCAAGGAGCCTGGAGCCCTGTCTTGCAATGCAAGATGTAACGCAAAAAAAGTATTCTTTTACCATCTCTTAAAACCAGGTGGGGGAAGTTGTTTATATCTTCCATCACCCATCCACCATGTCTCCTAAGTGAATCTTCTCTTAATGGCCCAGCTGTATAAAACCAAATGGGGCAGTGTTCTTGATCTCTTCCATGACCCATCCTCCCTCCAGGGAGATATCTTCTGTTAATGGGCCATTGCCTCTCACTGCATGACTGATAAAATTACATTATCCCATTGTGAGATGCTCCACCCAGAGGGAGGAGCCAAGCATTCCCACCTGCATATAATCTGAGATTTAAATCACCAGAAGCAGCCTGGTTTCCACTGGATTCCCAGAGGAAGACCAGACCCATCTGCAACACCACTGGACCTTCAGAGGACAACTACACCCTTCGACAGGATCACTGTTTCTACAAAACCACATCTGTCACTCCAGGAGGACTGCAGCGATGATTAGATTGGACTGCAAGCAACACCCTGAATAAGTGGGTGTCAGGCTGTATTCTGACTCTGTCAGTGTTTTTTCTTATTTTACTACTGCCTTTTTAGTTAAATTTTAATTTTTTAGTTTAGGTTATGAGGCAGACGAAGATGCCCCAGGACAGCCAGGCAGGTGAGGAGGAAGTCAGTGCCCCTTTCCCCCTCTCTCCTGCTCCATCTCCCAGCCCAGCGTGGCCCTGGCTGCAGGACAACACCTCTGCCAACACTGTCCTTCTGGGGATGCACTGGGGGAATCTCCTCCCCCTTCCTTCTGGCATGGAGGCAAATCCCATCCTCTCCTTGTCCTTCCTCCCCCAGACAAGGAGCTGAGGATGGAGACCAGGGACGACAAATCCCCACAGCAGAACCTTGTGGAAGAGGCCGTTTTGAGTGGCTCCATGGCACAGGAATCCAAAAGGGAGGAAAAGCGACAGAGATCCTACAAGAGGAAGAACTCCAAACACATCCCAGGGTGCACTGAGGAGGAAAGACTCACTCTGTGCCAGGAAGGTGGACAGAGCTTCAGCCAGAGCAACACCCCTGTCCAGTACCAGATCATCCACACTGGGGAGAGACCCTACGAGTGTCCCGAGTGTGGGAAGAGGTTTCAGACCCCCTCCACTCTCCTCGTGTACCAGCGGCTTCACACAGAGGAGAGGCCCTTTCACTGCCCCGACTGCAGGAAGAGCTTCAAGTAAAACTCCCACCTCATCACCCACTGGTGCATCCACACTGGGGAGAGGCCCTACGAGTGTGGGCAATGTGGGATGAGCTTCAGCCACAGGTCCAACCTGATCTGCCACCAGAGGATCCACACCAGGGAACGGTCCTACAAGTGTCAGCAATGTGGGAAGAGCTTCAGCCGCAGATCCCAGCTGATCTGCCACCAGAACATCCACGCTGAGGAAAGGCCATACAAGTGTGGGGAATGTGGGAAGGGCTTCAACCAGAGGTCCAAACTGATCATCCACCAAATGATCCACACTGGGGAGAGGCCCTATGAGTGTCCTGAGTGTGGGAAGAGGTTTCAGACCAGCTCAGATCTCCTCCAGCACCAACGCGTTCACACAGAGGAGAGGCCCTTCCGCTGCCCCGACTGCAGGAAGGGCTTCAAGCACAACTCCACCCTCATCACCCACCGGCGCATCCACACTGGGGAAAGAACCTATGAGTGTGCCCAGTGTGGGAAGAGCTTCACCCAGAGGTCTCACCTGAGCCAACACCAACGGGGGCACCGGTAAGGGAAACCCTGTGAGTGCCCTGATTGCAGGAAGTGCTTTGTGTGAGTCTCCAATTTCATCCCCCATCAGATAATCCACATTGGACAGAGCCTTGGTGATCCACATTTCCCATGATCCAGACTGGGAAGACACCTGTCCCTTTTTCTGCCACTGGCAATGATGTGAGGTGGGACTGAAGAACATGAGGGTCTGGCCATGGTCCCATCATTGTATTTGATCCCATCCCACGTCATTGCTAGGGGCAGGAAAGGGACTCTCTCTTTTCCCAAGGACAAGGGTGTCCTTTCCCAGCAGGAGGAAATACGTGGCTGGGAAGAGCCAGGCAATGTTGTTGTAGTTTTCCCTGTATATAGTTTGTCTTATCCCTTCTGTTATAATTTTTTTTTTTTTTTTCTGTTCCTTTAGTTCCTTATCTTGTTGCTGTTCCCAGGAAATTGTTCTTGTCCCAGCCCAGGATCTTTGTCTTTTGTACTTTCCATGGAGGCTGGAGGGCAGCAAGCAGCGGCACGGTTTTTGCAGGAGCACAAAACTGGGGAATCCCATTCCTAAACCCCAGCCTGTGGAAACCGAGCATCCCAGCTGGTGCCAGCCCTGGTTGCCCTGGCAGCAGCCTTGGGAGCGGGTCCCTGGCTGGGGGCTGTGGGAACCTCTTCACTCTGGTGCCCAGGGACAGCACTGGAGGGAAGGGCTGGAGCTGAGTCTGGGCAGGTTTAGGTTGGATGTCAGGAAAAGGTTTTTCCCCCAGAGGCTGCTGGGGCACTGAACAGGCTCCCAGGGAAGGGTCACAGCTCCAGGGCTCTGGGAGCTCCAGCAGCGTTTGGACACCGCTGCCAGGCCCAGGCTGGGATTGTTGGGGTGTCCTGTGCAGGGCCAGGAGCTGGACTCGAGGATCCTGATGGGTCCCTCCCAGCTCAGCCAATTCTGTGCTTCTGGGATCCCATGGCCCTGGGAATGGGCCTGCAAATGGTTGCCATGGCAACGGGCTCTGGCTCCAGGCCTGAGCTGGTGTCCATGGAACCACCCCTGGCCTGGGATCTGCATGGAGCTGCCAAGGGACCGACCATAGCAACAGGGGCTGGTGATGGTTGTCATGGAAACTGACCATAGCAACAGGGGCTGGTGATGGTTG
>JAIXNV010000540.1:11761-23136 GCA_020917445.1 Riparia riparia
TGGTTGTCATGGAAACTGACCATAGCAACAGGGGCTGGTGATGGTTGCCATGGAAACTGACCATAGCAACGGGGCTGGGGATGGTTGCCATGGAAACTGACCATAGCAACAGGGGATGTTGATGGTTGCCTGCTATGGAACCCAGCTGTCACAGGCCCTCAGAGGGGTTTCATGGGGACTTTCCAAGAGTCTCCAGGCTGTTCCGGAGCTGGAATGTCACAGGCAGAGACAGGGGCTCCATGGAGACCTCCCAGGGGTTTCTGGGGATGGTCAAGAGCCCTGTGGTCAGAGGCAGTCACAGCCATTCCATGCTGACATCCCACGGGACCTTGGGCTGCAAAGGCACCAATCTGTCACAGGCACTCACGGGGGCTCCACGGTGACATCCCAGGAGTGCCCAGGCTGCCAAAGAGCCGGGATGTCCCAGACACTCACAGGGGTTCCTGTCATGGGCAGAGTGGGAGCTTCAGGCCAAAGCTTTATTTCTTCCTTGGAGAAACGCCTGCTGAGTCATGAGGTGGAGAAATGACACCCAACAGCCACCATGGATCCCCAAACTCCTCCAGGAAGCCTAGACTTTTAAGATTCCATCTGAGAGGGAAGACGGGGAACAGCTGGATCCAGTCCTAGCCCCAGACTTTGCCAAGGACATCTTTCACCAGATCAGGCTGTTCAGAGCCCTGTCCCAACTGGAGTTGAATGTTTCCAGGGATGAGGCATTGAGTACCTCCCTGGGAACCTGTCCTGGTATATCACCAACCTCATTAAAAATTTCCTCCTTGTCTCCCCTTATCTGAACCTCCTTTCCTTTAGTTTTAAATCGCCATGCTTGTCCTATTGTGACAGGCCCCACTAAAATTTTTTTTCCAACACTGCATTTCCAATCAGCTGGGTTTCCATGGCTATTGCCATGACAGGTGACCCAGGTGTGGTTTCCCAGAGAGGGTTGTGGCAGAGACATGGGACATCACACAATGATCACCAAACAGCTTTGTTTTCTTAGTTTTGCCGCCTCCCTGTCACACTATGTCCTCCAAGCCTTTGTAAAGATTAATTGCTGAGATGGCGATAGCAGGACGGAAGCAATTTGCACAATATCTTGTTCCAAAAGCATATTGCAGGTAAATAGATATTGCAATAACTGGTAGGTGAACAGGGATTGCAACCCATATTGTACTGCTCTTTGGGCTTTATCTAATTGTTTCCAGTCAAAAGCTTCCTATTTTTGCCCACCACCTGGCTGCAGTATTTCAGGGAATGCTTGTGGAATAAGCTGTCCCTCAGCTAAGGCTTCATGGATTACTCCTTTCCATCTCTGATTTGGATCTGTGTGTGGTTCAGCAAATGCTGGCAGCAGTGTAGATCTGAACTGCTTTGCCGGTGCCGAGGCTCCAGCAGGGGACAGTGGAGGATCATGGATTTGTGGAGGGTCACAGAACGAATATGAAGAAGCTGGTGGCACAACAGGGGATTGGGAACTCAGTGCATGGAGTTTTCCTAACACTTCTTGTAATAGTGTTTTGATTGTGTCATCACTATTTTTTTACTTCCTCTTTTTCTGTGAAAGAGACAGGAGAGGAGTCTGGCAATTGGGGACATTTTGGACGACATGCTGACTCTTCTGACTGAACTGTCTGTTTTGTTTGTTCTCATTTTTTAGGCGCTGGAATTTATCTTGAGCCTCTGCTACATTGTTACACTTGTGATCAGAATTGTGAATGGCTTGTGCTTCAGGCAAGAGAGATGCAGTGGTTATGGGAACTGGCATACACATAGAAAAGGGAGATGTTGCTACAGGGTGGGTAGATTCAGCTGTAAGGGTTAAAGGGACAAAAGCAGAAGCAGCAGCTTGTCTTTCTGCCTTCATAGATTACTAAATCTCTATGATTAGCTTCCAATGTGTTGAATATTTACTAGCTTCTTTAGCAGCTGCTCTCCCACTGCTTATTGCATCCCATGACGTTTTTCCAACTGCCTCCCATACTGAGAGCTCAAAGGCTACATTTGCACCCGATATGAGTCCTTTTTCCCAAGCCCAGCATATAACATTCCATAAAATGGAGCCATCACATTTCATGCCTCTCGTAGAGGTAATATATTGGAGGAGGTTTAGGACTGCCCCTTGCTCTTAGTCCACCCCCTGTCACCCTAGTTTTTCTGATTTTTTTTTAAGTCTTCTACTTATTCATAAGAGAGTCAGTTTCATTAGTTTCTGCATAATATTAGGAGGTATATTTTGCTTTTCTCATGCATGGGAACATAAACAAACCTTTTTCTTCATTCCCTGTCATTTGTTTACATATTTCTAGCCTGAAAATAATGTCAGTTAACAGCTGGTCTGGCCAGTGGGGTGAAGGGTAGTAAAAAAGCCAATCTACAACCAGACCCACAAATGTATAAAAATGAAAGAAATAAACAGGTTTGTAGAAAATGGGTTTTTCCCTGCTGCAGCTGTGGACTCCAGGACGGCGTATACAAACGTAGGCAAGAGATCTCTGTGAAGTTAGGCTTTAAGAGAGGAGGTTTATTGTAAGGGATGTGAGGTCTTGCTCTGAGCCGCCAGACGCAACTCGTGGTAAGGCCCAGGAGGTGGGGGTAGGGAATGGAGAGAGCAAAGAGAGTAGAGAGAGAGGAGGCAAAGAGAGGCAAAGAGCAAAGAGGCCGGGCCCCCCCAGCAGCCCTCTGATAAGGGCTCCAGGTGGGCCGGAACAGGATCTGTGCCAATGGGGTTACAGATACCTGACACTTCAGGGGAGGGGTACAGGTATGGGATGAACCACTGGGGGGTGAGACAGGACATACCATTTGACCTCTGGGTCTGGCTGCAGGTGACCTCCATCAGGTCATATAACTGTTTTCCTATACATCCAGTATCTAGTACATTTCAAACATCAAAACGTACTTTCAACTCTATCTCATTTACAGGTTTTACATTCTCAGGATATAGGCAATCATATTTATAGGGTTTCTTGTCTTCATCCTCCCCAACACTTGATCCTATTGCTTCATAAAAGGGTGGTCGAATGTCATAACACAGCCAACATTCTCGAGTGAGGTTTGGATAAGTCCTATTAAGCACTTCAAAGCTAGCCTGCATAATTTTCCAAAGAGCGCTATATGTACGCAAAAAAGGTAATTGCTGATTAGGCGAGGTAACTAAGGTACTATTGCGAGGACTGGCGGTAGTTAGGGAGCTATTATTGTCGCTCCTGCTAGGGTACCTATCTTGATTCTCTTCTTCTTCTATTGCTGCATTTGGTCCTATCAGGTGGCTATCTCTTGGAGCCGGTTCTTTTTTTATCATGATTAGGTTTCCTCTATCACGTCCTGGTTCCCAATGCCTAATTCCCCAAAATTTCCCTAGTAGCCAACTAGGATCTTCAGGGTTGCTCACATTTATATAAACCAGCTTACAAGTTACCTGCTTAAGTGTTGATACCTCTCCATCAAACATTCTCCGGGGCGGCGTACATCCTGTAGGACCAAACCCTGCTTTAATAAACCGATCTGGGCCTCCCCCTGGAACCCAGTCTGAAGCAATGGTTTCGCATCCCCAATATCCACAGTAATATTCTCCTGGATAGTTACAATAACTCTTTCCGGGGCTGGATGCAGGACACATATAAAACCCTGATAAGTTTAAAGCCGCCCCACAATGGTCTCTGTTCGTCATCTCACAAAGCCCGGTTTCAAATGAGGGGTTCTGGTTAGTTATTGTTACTCCCAAAACTCTCTGGTCACCCACACGGATCAGGGACCATTTAAAGGGTTGATGCGGATGACCCCGCGCGTAGCATATCCACAAAAATAATAATAGCACTAGCAATTGCCTACAAGCAGCTTCTCCGTTGTAACAGAGGCTTCTTCTAAGGTTTACTTGTTCTTTTTCATTTTTATTCCCAGTCCCTGGGCAACTCTTGTTCCATGACTTGCTGGTCCCACCTATTCCAGGATGCCTTCCTCCACTGCTTTCTTTCCCTCTGCCTCGCCCGTTGACTCGGTTGCTGCGAGCCACGGGGAGTCCCATCTTCTCGGCAGCAGGGATACTCTTCAGGAGGGGACTTTCGTCCTTTCTTTAATGATCTACGGATATAGGTGTCCCAGTTATGGTCTTTAACTTGGGGAGCGTCACACCTTACGTGACTTATTCGGCGGCGACACACTCCCGCTACTAGTTGTGCCACAAAGGGAGCTGGCTCGTTAAGGTGGTAACAATATAATTCAGGATTAATTCCTTCTACAAAAATGTCCCACCACTCTTTAGATTCTACTGCCAATTCTCCAGCACTTACTTTTTGAGCCAATATTAAATCTGTTAGTTCTCTTTGAATTGTCCAGCAGAGGTGACAAAAACCTCTGGGAGGTCGGCCTCTATGACAATGGGTCCACCACTTGTTTTTACAAACTAAACATTGATAACATACAAAGGGGTAACAATTCCCACTGCAATAAAAATCATCACATTTAACACAAACACAATCAGCATATATATTTCCCTTATGGTCCTTTTCAAGTTCCGGTTGATATTATATTCTAAAAGTTCTATACCGATGCTTTTTATTCATTCAGAGCGTGCTTCCTAATTCCCCGTTGCAGTCCCACGGGTAAGTTTCAATTTTAAGTCTCCGGCTGGGCTGGTGACCTTCCACTTAGGCTCAGGTACTGGTCCTTTTATACGACTGGCGTGAGTCCACCCCCGTTCTGCTGTTCGTATTGCTGTATTCGTTGTGAGAAGCACTAGGTATGGCCCGTCCCAGTGCGGTTGGAGAGAGGTTTCCTTCCAGGTTCGAATTAGGACCCAATCTCCTGGTTGTACCTGATGTGAAGTAATATTCAGAGGTGGTCTTTGCACCATTTGTCCTTTTTCCCACAATTTTCCTCTGAATGACATTATTTCTGATATATAAGTTTTTATCTGTTTGTCCATTATCCCGGGGTGGTCTCGGGGCATGCCCACATCATATGGCATTCCATACGGCATTTCAAAAGGAAATATTAAGCGCTAAATACAAACCTACTATTTAGCATCCTGCAAGGCATCTTCAGAAACTTCGCCCAACACTTAAAAATACCAGCTCATTGTCATGTGAGTAATAAAACTAAGGGGAGACACGTGATCCAATTGAGCTTCTCCCTTTTGGCCATGAAACAATTTATACTCCAATGCTCATATACCTTAAAGTAAACTGATCTATCAGCGCTTGGCTTCTCTAGTGGGTTTTCTGATGTATTTTGGACAATAAGTGGAAGGCTAAGGCTTTTGGTATGACTTCCCGTCCATCTGGTAATTTCCAAATCCCTTCTTTATTTTGCCGGACCCCCATATCCTTTAGTTTACATTCTCCCTGGGGCGTGAATCAAGAGGGGTAAGATCTAGGGGGTTCCGTTTTCAGTCTGGGATGGTCATGTCTCAAGAGCTCTATCCTAAGGGCGGCCCTTTTTGGCTTCTGTATTTTCGATCAGTTCCCGATCGGTGCCCTTTGAGATGAACTACGGCTATTTGCACTGGATCTCTTAAAGCCAGTAGTACCTCCTTAATCAACTCTTGGTGTATGAGGTCCTTTCCTTGGGAATTTATTAGACCCCTTTCCTCCCATATTTTCCCAAACGTATGCACTACCCTAAAGCTATATTTTGAATCTGTGTAAATTGTTCCCTTTTTCCCTTTTAACCTCTTGAGTGCTTTTAGGATGGCATATAGTTCACATGCCTGGGCAGACCAGGATGGATTCAGAGGCCAGGCTTTTAGTACTTCAAATGTTTTTCCTGCTACTAGCGCATACCCCGACTTGCGCTTCCCTTCTATTACCCGGGAGGAGCCATCTACAAAGATTATTTCCCCTTCAGGGAGCTCCTCTCCTTCTAAGTCAGGTCTAATTTTGGTCTGCTCTTCAATAGTTTGAAGGCAGTCATGAGCCAATGTTTCTGGTGGCTTTGGTTCCCCAAATAAAAACTAAGCGGGGTTTTGTAATGATATAGTCTCCAGTGTTAAATTTGGGGCTTCTAACAGGATCCCCTCATATTTCAACAGTCTCAAGTCAGAGATCCACTTTTCAGCTTTCTGATGCAAAACATTCCTAACGTTATGGGGGGGGAAATACCTTGAGGGTGCTATTAAAGGTTATTTTCTGAGCCTCTTCTGTCATTAGGGC
The DNA here is from genome assembly GCA_020917445.1 of Riparia riparia. Taxonomy (NCBI): domain Eukaryota; kingdom Metazoa; phylum Chordata; class Aves; order Passeriformes; family Hirundinidae; genus Riparia; species Riparia riparia. The sequence continues at coordinate 17,914 of JAIXNV010000540.1, forward strand.
GCACCCTACAATAGCTTGCAAACATGTGGGTCATCCCCTGCTTACGGGGTCTAACAATTTAGATAGGTATCCAATAGGTTTCTTTTTCCCTGCTCACTCCTGGGTCAATACTCCATACACAGTCCCACTGTCAATGTTAACAAACAAATAAAATGATCAATTTAAATCTGGCAGGCTTAGTACTAATGCGTTTGCCAGATCCTTCTATAATATCCAAGGTTGTTCCTCATCTGCTTTTTCTCAGCTTACACGATTAGATGCTGTAAGCCTATTATATAAAAACTTAACCTTACTGCTATAGTTTTCTATCCACAAGCGGCAATAGCCTAGTAACCCTAGTAGCTGTCTAACCTGCATTTTACTAAAGGGGGCGGGTAAGGATAGAATTCCCTGTACTCACTCAGGGTCTATCATCTTTTCCCCCTTTTCAATATAATGCCCTAAATATTTTACCTTTTCCTCTACAAACTGCAATTTAGTTTTCAATACCTTAAGTCCCTTAAGTCCCAAAAAGTTCAAAAGTCTAATGCTTTCTTCTCTAACTTGTTGTTCCACCTTTCCAACAATTAACAAATTATCCACATATTAAATTAAAGTAATTTCTGGACCCGGGACAAACCCTTGAAGGATTTGTTCCAGAACCTGCCCAAACAAGTTAGGACTTTTGGTAAATCCTTGTGGAAGTACCGTCCATCTCAATTGTTGCTTCCGCCCAGTGTCTGGATCTTCCCACTCAAAGGCAAAATAGTCCCTGCAATTTTCATCTAGGGGGCAGGCTCAAAAGGCATCTTTTAAATCTATCACACTATACCACAGGTTTTCTGGCCCCAATTTACTTAATAAAGTGTAAGGATAAGCTACTACTGGGAATCTGGACACCGTACGCTTATTGATTTCCCTTAAATCATGAACCAGCCGGTAAGTACCATTCGGTTTCTTAACCGGTAAGATGGGAGTGTTAAATGGGGACATACAGGGTTCCAGGAGTCCCTGGGATATTAGTCTTTATTCTGCCCTCTGGGGACTGCCTCACGGATACCCTGGATAATTATTGTTCTCAAATCCTGCATGTGTCCCCGGTGTTCTTGGTTTTGATGATTCCAGTTAGGGTTTTGTATCGGCCATTTAAAGGCTGCTTGTGGCCCTTGCGCATGCCGGGCATCCCAAATGTGCATTCCTGCTCGTCTAATCATGTTTTTCTCTTCAGATGTAAAAAGGATACCCAATATGGATTGTAATTCGTCCCAAGTATAAATGTTGGGACCTAGGAATTGATCCACTCTTTCTGATGCTCCTAGTGGATCTTCCAACAAGTTCCCCATTTCCTTTTTGAAATCTCGTACGTCCCCTGAGCTTAGTGGGACAGAGATGAACCCCATCCCACCCTGAGGTTCCCCCATGGGCATTTCCCTTAAGGGGTATAAATTCTGTTGCTTCGCCCCCTGTTCAGTCATCGGGCCTCTAGGTGGAGCCACAGACTGTTCCCGTGTGTCCTCACCATCCGGGAGCGGAGGAGCCCGTGGTGGCACATACGGTGGGGGAACTAAGGGAACTTCTTCCTCTCGTCTCCCTCTTTTCTTCCTCTGTCTACAATCCCTTTTGATATGTCCCCTCTTCCCACAGTAATAGCAACTGGGGGCTTCCCTTGGGGCTTGCTGTCTATTTTTCCCTTGTGATCCCTGTGGTTCCTTGTCTGTCCGCTTCCCTTCTCGTACTGCTGCAATCATTATTCCTGCTAGTTATCCAACTTCCCCAATTTCTTTCTAATATCTTCCTATGATTTTGCAACAAACTGTGTCTTAAGCAGGGCTTGCTTTACTGGGGCTTCAGGGTCTATCCCTGAATATAATTGCAAATTCTTCCTTAATCTTTCTAACCACTCAGTTAGGGTTTCTTCCTTCTTTTGCCTTTCGTTAAACGCTTTATTAATATTCTGCCCTCTTTTCTTATAACTTGGGCAGTATCTCTAGATAACTTACACCCAGGAGGTATCTGTTGAAGGGTAGACCTTTCTGCCCCTGAGTTTACCAAAAATTCTACCTCTTGTGACTGGGACCTATTTTTAATTTTACCAAGGGCTCTTTGCTCATACGGGTCCCCAATACATAAAGCCCCTGACCCCCCCCTAATCTTCCTGATTAAAGGGGGTCTTAATATTCGTCCATAAGTTAAACTTTTGCCTAACCCAATCTTCTGCTAATTTAAATACAGGCCAAAAACATTCTTAGACACTTTCTTCCCACCCCCTACTTCCACACAACAGTGTATCACTTTGGCCTTATCTTTGTCTCCAGTCCCAGGATACTGCTTCCTAACAGACTGCTTTTAGATACGGGGGGGGAGATCCATAATGGGTATAGGAGGCTTGCTTTTCCCCTGTCCCATCTTCCGGAGTACCTTCACTCACACGTGTGTGCGTCATTCACACTCTCACTCGCTGTACTCCGGGCTCCCAACCCAGCCTGAACGGATCCACTGCACAAAGGGCAGTAACTTACGCGTCCTGCGTCTTCGTCCGAGGCCCTCCGGGATTCGACCCAACCCGAACGGATCCGACTGCACATAGGGCAGTAACTTACGCGTCCCTGCGTCTTCGTCCGGACCTCAAGTGCACTGAGCTTATAGGGTTTTTCCTTGCCTTATTGCTACAATTTAGGTTCATCGGTGAGAGCAGGGTCTCGACTTCAGAGCCAGGGGCCGCCTTATGCAGGCGGGGTGCCCCCCCTAGTCCCTTAGTCGGACCAGTATTCTCATCCGAGTCATGGCACCAAATTGTTATTGAGGAGTTTGTGCAGCAAATTAGCCAAACACTGTTGCAGATTCCAATCAGTAATTTTATTAATTACAGCAAGCGTAGCAGTAAGGCAATGCAGCGCTGGGCTGACAGGGGGGATCTCCGTCCCGCCAACTGCCGCACTGGTGAGGCTTTTTCTCCCCTTTTTATTCTGTCCGGTCTTCTGTGTACGTGTCTTATCTTGATCCCTTGTTGCTGGGGTCTTTCTGTTTTTCTGCCACGTTGCTACACTCGGTCGGTTTCCTGAAACATATGTTACTCACAGATACTGGTTGGTTTATGCAAAGTCATGCTTAGTTAGAAGTTTGTGCATGCCTGTTTACCCACACCCTGGTTTCAAAAAGTATCACATATTCGATTTAAGGAACAACATATTTATAGCAACATTGAGGTGCATGGGGATTAACTTCACTAAAGACATGCATGAACACTAGAGAGCTTGCCTCTCTTATTATTCTTTGAGGTCTTACACATGCATGGCATTGCACAATCTGCCTTATACATATTTAACCTCTGGCCTCGGTCATCCTCACTTCCTATGGTAATTAACTCCTCTTGATGCATCCCCTTGGGCATGCTTAGTTCATCATGGTGGTCTCTGAGGGTCTCTAGAAGATGAAAGAAATGGAGTCTTCCTCAGTGAACTCTTCACCTTTATTTTTCTTGTGCGTGTTTTGGTCCTTCTGGCATTTTTTCAAGGCAAGACATCAGTTTCTACTGAGTCTGTGTATTTCTCTTTCTTTGCATTTTTTCCTTTGTTTTCTTGTTATGTTTAGGTTAGTCATTCTTGTTATCACTGAGGGGTCCTGGATGTTTGTACTGCTTTAAAATATGTAAAAAGGCACAGCACTCCATATTCACTAAATGCCTTCTAAAGTGTACAATACATTCTAAAATACAAAGTATGCTCTTAAGTTTCCTACAAAGATTAGCTAGAGTTTTCAAGCCTCTGTCTCATGCCCTCCCTTTGCTATAGACCCAGTAAATTCTTTTACTACTACTGGGGCATCTCTCTAGCTTTAACTCACTATCTTGATAATTCTCTTTTAACATTACCCTATGTGTTTTAGATAATGAGGTTAAAATTGCTTCTCACTTTAACATCCTCTAGTTCTATATGAGTACTACAATAGACATTATTAAATTTATATTAAATAATATATATAATGCAAAATAATGATGGGGTGACATAGGGTGTTGAAGATTCTAGTTGCATTTAGTGACTATCTAAAGATTGCATCCAACAAGAGTTGTGACTTTCGTCTTGCTTTACTTTTTGTAGAACTCTCCTTATTTCTTTTGTATCATGTTGGACAGTTACTACAGATTTTTTGTCTGTTCTCTTGAATTTGTTTTACAATTTTGTTCAAATTTTCATGCTTTATTAATTGCTTTACTAGGGTTAAGTTTATTCTAATAAGCGTGGATAACAATTGGTGATAGGTTTTATAATTAGACTCGATTAACTGGTGGGATATAACTGGTGCTAAATATGAAAAGTTGTATCTGACAATCTTAACAAAATTGTAGATACAGAAATTAGAATGATTTTTAGCAGGTAAGGATATATTATTTCTACCTTGTCCTAGGTTACAGTGTGAGATGTGCCCAAAGTATGTATTCTATCACCATCTACATGAGCTGTTGAAACTAGTTTGGGCAGTGTTTCCCTTGCCCCCTGCCTCCAGACTATCTTCTGTTAATGGCCCATCAATGTCCTGCTGCTTGACTCATAGATAACTCCCTCCGGAGCTATCTCTGTTTAATGGGCAATCAAGGACCCATTGCAAGACTGATAAAATGATATCAGCCCATTGTGAGATGCTGTGCCCAGGGGGAGGAGCCAAGCATTCCCACCTGGATAGAATCTGGGATTTGGGACAGCACAGGCAGCCTTACCCACTGGATTCCCAGAGGACAAGAGCTACCAGACCTTTCTAGGGGATCACGGCTTCAACCAGATCACTTCATCTGGACTGCTACCACCACGACAGGGTATCAGGTTGTATTCTAACTCTGTCAGTGATATTTTTTACTCTTGCATTTATTTTATTTTACGTTTTATTTTCACCTCCTATTAAATTGCTTTTTTCTGACTTGGAATCTCTCGCTGGTTTTGCTTTCAAGCCAGCACACCTAGGCATCTCTTTCAGCTACTTTCTCTGTTAGAATTGACCAGTCCTTCCCCTCTATGATCACTAATTTGGTCAAATAAGACTAAAAAGCGATGATCCCTTGCAACATGGTGATCTACTCAGTATATTTCACATTTTCCCATTTATTAGGTATCAAGACTTAATTCTGACATGTAATAAATACAGTCTTTCAGCTTTAAGAGGCAGAGGACATGAATTCCATTGAAATTGCCTCATTAATATTTATTTTTCTTCAGAGTGGCTCATGAGCTGTTTCAAGTTTGGATAAGCAAT
>JAIXNV010000541.1:0-23128 GCA_020917445.1 Riparia riparia
CTCTATCTGAATCAATATTATTTATCAGCCCATACCGAGGGAGGATATCTTCTAATATGATTTTTGTTACTACTTCTGCTGTTTCCTTTTTTTGTAGGGAATGCTTCTACCCAATGGGTAAGGTGATCTATGATCACTAACAAGTGTTTGTAACCTTGAACAGGGGGCATCTCAGCAAAATCAATTTGCACATTCTGGAAGGGCCTTAAGGCTAACTCCCTCCCTCCAGGCTCAGTCTTTCTCATAACTTCTTGATTTATTTTCTGACATATTATACATCCCTGAGTAACTGCTTTTGCTAATTTGTGTACTCCAATACATAGGTTTTCCCTTAGGAAATGGTCACATAACCCCTGGGCTCCCCAGTGGGTTAAATTATGTATTTCTCTAAGTATTTTTCTGGCTAGGGCTTTATTCAAGAATTTCCGTCTGTCAGCAGTTAACCATACTCCATGCTCCCCTTCGTGTAATCCTAATTCTTTTATTGCTTTCTGCTCTTTTTCACTAAACACCTGCTCTATCCCTTCTTCTTTTCTTGGTATTTTCTCCAATTTGAGGATTTTTACTGGTTCTCCTGGTTCTAAAGCTACCTCTCTGGCTGTTTTATCAGCTAACTGGTTTCCCTTTATCTCGGGCATATCTCCCTTTTGATGCCCTTTTATGTGAACTACTGCAATTTCTACTGGTTTTTGTAAAGATTTTAACACTGACTTTATTAATTCTGTGTGGATTAAGTTTTTCCCTTTTGAATTTAAATATCCCCGTCCTTCCCAAATCTTCCCAAACGTGTGCACGATACCAAAGGCATATCTAGAGTCTGTGTAAATGGCCCCTCGGTCATCTTGAAGTAAGTCTAGCCCTCTCTTTAGTGCACATATTTCACAGCACTGTGCTGACCAGTTACTTGGTAACTTTCCCTTTTCTAAGACTTCCATACCACAGAGTATCTGGATGTCCTTTTCCCTTCCACCACTTGGGATGACCCATCTGTGAACAATACTCTCCCATATGGAAGGGGTGTGTCTTCTAAATCTTCTCTCACTTTTGTCTGCATATCAATGAGTTCTAGGCAATGTGTTCTATCACTTCAGTGGGCTCGCCAGAGAGAAATTGGGCTGGATTTAAGCTCTTTGATGTTGTTAGTTCTAGGTTATCTGAATTTATTAGTATAATTTCATATTTTAGGATTCTAGAATCTGTGAGCCACTTTTGAGCTCTTTGACTTAAGATTGTTTTCAAATCATGTGGAGTATGTATCTTTATCTTTCCCTGTAATGTTAACTTTTGAGCCTCTTCTATCAAAATAGCTGCAGCAGCAACTGCTTGGAGGCAAGCTGGCCATCCCCTAGCAACTGGATCTAATAGTTTTGATAGAAATGCCACAGGTTTTTGGTATCCTCCCCATGCTTGGGTTAAAACTCCATATGCTATCCCTTCCTCAGTGTTTACAAACAAGTCAAACTCCTTTTTAAGATCTGGTAAGCTTAAAATTGGTGCTGAGGATAACTTGTCTTTTAGATCTTGTAGCTGCTTCTCGTCACTCTCTGTCCAATTCATTGGTTCCTGGTCTATTAATTTATCATAAAGAAATTTGACCCCTTGAGTGTACTTATCTATCCAGTGCTTGCAGTATCTGAACAGGCCTAGAAGTTTCCTTATGTCTCTCTTAGTTTTTGGAGGTGATATAAATACTATTCCTGAAATTCTTGCAGGGCTTAACCTTTTACTCCCTTTTCCAATTATGTGTCCTAAATAAGTGACTTCAGTTTCTACAAACTGTAGTTTACTTTGAGATACTTTTAACCCCTTTTCTCCAAGAAAGTTTAGAAGTTGTATACTTACATCTCTAACTTCTTTTTCTGTCTCCCCTGATATTAATAAATCATCCATGTATTGCAAAATTTGAACTCCGTCTTTGGGAATAAACTGTTCTAATAATGTCTCTAGGGCCTGTCCGAAGATATTTGGCGATTCCGTATATCCCTGTGGTAACCGGGTCCACCTTGGCTGTTGTTTTCTTCCCCTGTCTGGATGTTCCCATTCAAAGGCGAACCAATCCCTACACTCTTCTGATAGGGGACATGCCCAAAAAGCATCCTTTAAGTCTATCAATGTGAACCAGGTTTGCTCTCTTGGAATTTTACTCAGCAAGGTATAGGGGTTAGGTACTACGGGGTGTCGAGCAATAGTTCTTTTATTTATTTCTCTCAAATCCTGGACTAATCTAAACTTTCCCTCATCTTTCTTTATGGCCAATATAGGGGTGTTATGAGGGGACATGCAGGGTTCTAGAATATTTTCTTTTAAAAGATGCTCAATTACTGAAGCTAGCCCTTTCTTTCCTTCTGGTGACATTGGGTATTGCTTGACTCTGATGGCAGGGGTATCTTTTTGCATTTCTATCTTAATGGGAGGCATATCTAAACACCCATATTTTTCTTCTGTAGCCCACACTTCTGGATTTATCTCTTGTATATCCTCTTGGGTCAGTTTCATGAGATGCACAACCATTTTTCTATCTTTTGGGATAACTCCTAACCCGAGCTGCACTTGTAAGTCTCTGCCTAGTAAATTGGTTTCTGTATGTGGTAAATAAAGAAAATCAACTACACAGTGCTTTGACTTCCCTTTTATCTCTACTCCTTCAATTATTAATGCTCAAAAGGGCCTCCCTTCAGCCCTAACACTTCACAAGTTTTTTTTCCCGATTGTTACCCCTGTTGGTAATTTCCTTAAACTTGACCTATCAGCTCCTGTGTCTACTAAAAATTCATATTCTTCACTTTGGGGACCCACATCAAAGTTTACTAGAGGCTCATCTTGTTGTTCCATTGGGTCCCCTATTTTATAGAGCCTCTGACACCCCTAATCCTCCCCTTTCAGCACCCTCTCCAGGGCATCTTGCTCCCTTGCAATAGCTTCATCAAGGGATAATTTCTTACAATCCCTTTTTAAATGCCCTATTTCACCACAATAATAACAAGTTCTATTCTCTCCTGGGTTACTTCTTTTTAAATTTACCCATGGTGGTACTATGGGTGACTTTGGTTCTTTAAATGAGGGTTTTGGTCCTCCCTCACTAGATTTCAAGGAGGAGTTTCTCTGGTTTTCTGCTACTCCAGTACTTTCTCTTGCTACAGCTACCATAATGCGAGCCTTGGCTCTAGCTTTTTCTTCTTCTCTCCTCAGGTAAACTCTTAAGGCTTCTTTTAATAATTCATTAATACTTTTCTCTTGCTAATTTTCAATTTTTTCTAATTTTCTCCGTATATCTGGCCATGACTTTGTTACAAACTGCACTTTTAGAATTACTTGCCCTCAGGACTGTCAGGGTCTATGCTTGAATATAATTGAAAATTTCTTTTTAATCGATTTAGCCAAGTGGCAGGAGTCTCATCTTTTTCTTGGGACCCATCAAAAGCCAATTTAGTATTATTCCCTCTGGGGACAGATTCTCTTATGCCTCTTACTATCAAGGACCTATAGTCTCTCATATTTTGTCTTTCTTCTTCTCGAATTGGGTCCCACCCTGGGTCAGCTATCGGTAATTTATGATCTCCAGGTGGCCCCAACCTATTTTCCCTTTCCCAGATTCTGATAATTGCTGTTCTAATAATTTGTATTTCCTCAGGGGAGAACAAGATGTTTAATATAGAATTTAACTCTCCCCATGTATAAACATTGGGTCCAAGGAATTGGTCTACCTGTGTGGCAATACCTATGGGATCTTCAACTAAATTTCCTAGCTCTTTCTTCAATCCTCTTACCTCAGAGGCTGTTAATGGGGCATTTACAAATCCCACTCCTCCAATCACTCCTCCCATAGGCACTTCCCTGAGGGGAAAAAGTCTTTCTGGCTTTAAGGCTTTTGACCTGGTGTTACAATAGGGTCCTTCACTTACATTATTAACTGATAACACTGTCTGGGTTAGGAATTCCTGGGGATTTCCAGGAGAATGGGATGACTCACGGGAGTCTGTAGGGGTTCTGGTTAACTCCCAATTAGGGGGTGGCAGGGGAATTGCTGTAGGTGAGGGGGAGGTAGTAAAATCTGTAGGGGGAGAAACAGAGGATGGTACTGTGGGAGGAAGGGGGACTAGGGAAGAGGTTGTGTTTTGGGAAACTGAAGGGGTTATAACTGGGGCTAAAGAACTTTGACTATTGGAAGGAGGTGGCAAAGGGCCTGTTGGGAGAGAAGGGGGAGAAGGTACTAAGGACTGTGGAGGAGAGGTGTTAAGGAGGGGTGATGATGGAGCCACTGGGGGAAGGGAAAGAGAGGGTTCTAAAGGAGTTTGAGTTTGACTCGGGGAAGTTAGTAGGGGAGCCAGGACAGGATTTTGAGGGACTTGGGGCACCTCTGGGTAAATTAGAGGGGGTAAATGGTCTAGAGGGTCCCATCTTTTATTAGTTTCTTTTCTTTCACACTTTTCTTTTTCTTTTAATTTGCAGACTTTTATATTCTCTTTACTCGTGGCTCTCTTTTGCCAACAAGCAGCATAGGCTAACTGGTTTATGTCTGGATCTTCCTGAGTTCTTAGGTACTAATTTAACTGATAGCACATCCACTCACCATGTGTTCCAAACCATGGCCCCTCTCCTGGTAATTTTAATTTTGGCCAGACTTCTGTGCAATAAAACACCATTTTAACCTGATCTAGTCCTTTCGTGGCCTTTAAAGAATCCCATTTAGCTAAAAGTTGTTCTAAGGGACTACTGGGTGGAATACTCTTTACTTTGTTATTTTCCTTTTGGGATTTCTTCTTCTTACTAGTATATTGTCCCATTTTCTTTAAACTGAAAAAAAATTCAAAGGTGCCCTCTACTGATGGGCAACACAGGTGATTTTTTTTTTTAAGCAAAAAAAATTCTTTAGCTTTTCTCCCTTTACTTCAAATCTCCTGACTTAATTCTTGAACACTTCAGCATAAAACTCCTAAACTTTATGCTTTTCTACTCTTTCCTACACTTTTGCTTTCATTAGGGAACAAACTCTCTCTTTCTACTCACTTTCTCTAACCTTCTTCACTTTCTTGGACACTCACACTTTACTTACACCAGGGGCTCAGACTCTCCTCTGACCCCTTTGAGGTGAGTCCTAATGACCTCACCTCCTCTGTACCCCCGCACCTTGCCTCACCCCTGAGACTCAGGACTCACTTTGCGGCGCACGACAGGGTCCCTAGCACTGGCATCCCCTTCCGGGCCTCAGGGCCTTCCCACGCCTGAGCCCCCGCAAGGCCAGACACCTTCAGTCCGAACCCCGGACTAGACTGCCCTGTCACTAGTGCCGTTCCCCTCTTCACTTTTTGAAATGGAGGTAAGAGGTCAAGACTCCGCACGGGTTACCTGGGAGGGTATCCCTTCCTTGTTTCCAAGGATCAACCCGAGCAGGGTCCGACTCCTTTGCCTTCCACCAGGCCTGGCTTGACTACTTCTCCCCAGCGAAGCAGCCTCGGCAAGAGGGATAAGTGCGTGTGTGCAGGATGCCCGCCTCACCTCCAAGCTGACTCCCCACCTCCCCACCCCGGTGTCCTCAGGCTGTGGGTTTACAGCCTCTTTCTCGAGACCGCGGCAGCACACCCTCTCCGGTGCGTCTGGCTCAGTCCTGGGAAGCAGGGACTCTCGTGAGCTCTCGGCACCCGCAGTGTCTGGGGACACCCTGTCAACCCTGGTACGGTTTTCCCGCCCCTCCAGGGACTCTAAACCCTCCTAGGCTACTCTAGCCCTTAGAGGGGGGGGACCTGTCCCCAGTGCGTGCCACTCACACTCTGTTTTCCCCTGCACGCCTGGAGGGGGTCCTTCTGCCCCTAAGGAGACGCCTCACTCACCAGTTTCTTTCACTTCCCCCTTTTCCCAGCCTTCCCCCTTGCGGGGGTCCGAAACCGCAGTACTGAGGAGTCCACACTCAGTTCTGGGGGTCTGAGCTGTCGGTCCCCCGCCTCTCTCACACTCCCACTCGCACGTCTCCTTTACCCGCCGCCGGAATGCTCACCCTCCAGCGCTCCTCCTCGTTGCCGGTCCCAGGCTGCTCCCGCTTGGCCAGCTGTCCTGGAGGTCTGAAGGGCGAGTGGCCGTCTCGTCTTCAGTCCCTCTTCAGGAGTGGCCAGATCCCGTGGACGAGCCCCCAAAAATTGTTCTGGAAAAAAGAGAGAGTCAGAGACTTGCTGTTTTGTATGTTTCTTTATTATCAAACCTGGCCTTGGGGAAGAGCTTGCTTGCTCCCTTGGCAACGTGGAGCAAGAGGTACACAGAGCTTCGCTTCACAGCAAAGCTGGGGACTCCCACCCCCCTCACGGGCTTTTTCCCTTGCCGGGGAGTCCGTTTCGCTTCGCTGATCAGGGGTCATCCAGCGATGGGGGACTCCTCAATTCACAGCGAGTAAGTAAAGCTGCTTCAGCGGACCCCCGTACTTCTTGCACTAGTCTTAAATGCAAATACAGTCCTGGATTTTACTTTGGTTCCCTGCTTTTCAGAGTCTCTTGTTCCTGAGCTGTTCCCAGAATTCTAGTGTTCTTTTTATTTGCATATTCAGACACTATCCGGTGAATGGGAGCAGAGATACAGGTAATAAGGTGAATTCTTAATTAACAAGCAAGTAAATAAGGTGATAAATCAGTATTAAAACAGGAATAAGGCAAATGCTTTATACAGAACTAGCATTAACAATCTTAATGGAACTACTTAACAATTAAGTAACTAAAATATAGATTATTTTAATAGTATTTATTTATAACTGCGCTCGACTGGGGCTGGACTGGTGGCCGAGGGAGCAAATGAAGTTGCAGCTTGTGGCCCAGAGCCTGAAAGAGCAGGGGCAGTGGTGGTTGGGAGAGCCTGTTGGAAAGGGCCTGCAGCACCTGGGCACCACTAATGTCTTGACGCTGCTTGGAGGCAAGGTGAGCTGGGGTGTGGGGCTGGAGTTGTTCCCTGGGAGGGTGGTGGGGCCCTGGGTCAGAGTGGGTGGAAAAGCAGTGTCTGACCTTGAATGGCTGGAAGTGTGCACGGCCTGGTTGCAGGCAACTTGGTGGCCTGAAGAGGTGGCGTGGTCTGGGGTGGTGTGGCATGGCATGGAGTAGTGGGATTGCAGTGTGATTGGGTTTGAGAATGTTGGGAGGGATGGGTATTGAAAGGGGCGATGGGGTGTTGGAGTAGGGGGAGGGGAAGGAAGAGGCTGTTTTGGGCGGGTGCTGGTGCTTGTAGTGATTGTGTAGCAGGGCTGAGGTGGAGAAGCAAGTGTTTGGGAGAATAAGGGCAGCTGTTTCTAGCAAAGAAAGGAAGAGAAGAATAAAGACAAGGGGGCTTTCTCCACTGGGATGGGAAGAGTCCTTCCACTAGGCTGTCCTCAAGCTGCTTGTGCAGCAGATGTGCCTGAGGAATGGTCCTTGCTTGCAGTCTCCTGTGCTGTGTGTTAGTGCATGTGAAAATTCTGAAGGAGGTAGCAGCTGTGCTGGGGGCAGAGTGGCCTTTTTCTTGGTGGGTTTTGTTGTTGGGTTCTTTGGTTGTTGTGTTTTTTCTTTTCTGCCCTTTCCCTATGGGCTTCTGGGCAGAGCTCCGTAAGTCTATGTCCCTCTTGCCTGTGGCACTGTGGAGGTGGTCCGGAGGACCTTGCTCGAGCTGAGTGCAGAGGTTTGCCCATCAGCGCAGGCCGGGGTTCTCAGAGGCCGGTCAGTTTGATGACTGGGTGTGGCTGTGGACGCTTCCCTTGAAGCGTGTCCAAGGCATGGAACGTTGGAGCTGGCAGCACTGTGATGTCATAGAGAGGGGGAACCTTGGAGCTGCCAGCACGGTGATGTCCCAGAGAGGGGAACCTTGGAGTTGTGCCGCTCCTTGCCCAGCCCCAAGACCACTGGCAGCACCTGGAGGAGACACGAAGGCCGAGCTGGGAGGGAGGCAGCAGGATCATGGAGTGCAGGCCCCTGCCCGGCACAGACAGGCCAAGAGTGGCAGGCTGGACATCCCCGGGAGGAGTGTGCAAATGCTCCTGGAGCTGCAGCCGCCTGGGAGCTGCGAGCATTGCAGTGACAGCAGAGATCTCAGGAAAGGGCCCGGCCGTGGCTTGGGGCTGAGCCAGTGGCCCAGGGAGCAAATGAACTTGCAGCTTGTGGGCCAGAGCCGGGAAGAGCAGGGTCAGTGGTGGCTGGGAGAGCCTGTTGGCAAGGGCCTGCAGCACCAGTGTTAGAAATGAAAGGACAGGAGATCGATTTAACTTCTTTTAATGCCTTGAATTTCAACTCTTTCTGAGGGACGGCTCGAGGATGCCTACGCCACCGCTGCTCCCAATGGGCACCGCTGAGGAGGAGGTATACGACGACTTTGCCACATGTGCTACAGAGTCATGAGTCTTGTCTCGCAGGGGTCCCCAGGATCTCATTCTAGGCTCCTCAGGTCTAGGGGGTGTCTCCCAGTGAGGGTCTCTTGGGTCGTTGGGAGAATCTGGAGAATGGCTCAATGCTATCGGTAGACACTTGGGCGCTTTCCTCATCTGGTGCTGCCTTTCATTCCCTCGAAATTCATGTCAGCTCGTCGTTCTTAGGGGATGTTGGTGTCTGCCACACTTCCGTCTGAGCAAGGCATCCTGGGGGTTGCCTGATTTCAATAATGGGTGTTGTTAGGCAAGGATCAGACGAGGAGTGGGCAGGGCCTCCGGGTTGACAGGCAGGCAGGGAGGAGCTGGTAAAAAGCAGGTGGTGTCGGTGTTGTGCTTGACAGGTGGAGAGCGGCAGATGAGGCGCTGATGGCTTCCACAGGTTGATAGACTATCAGGGGAGCAGCGGAGGCTTAACTTGGGATAAGGTAAGGGTTTTGGGGTCCGGGGAACAGAAAACAGATAGCATCGATACATAGAACAGACGATACAAACAACCGATATCTAACAACGGGTACCCTAGACAACTGATAACTTATAACCATTGCACCTTGGATCCTTATTCCTCTCATCAGGACACAGGCAATGTGTTGACGCTTCTTGGATGCAAGGTGAGCTGGGATTTGGGGATGGACTTGTTCCCTGGGAGGGTGGTGGGGCCCTGGGTCAGAGTGGGCAGAAAAGCTGCGTCTGGCCTGGAATGGCTGGAAATGTGCAAGGGCTGGTTGCAGGGGACTTGGTGGCCTGAAGAGGTGGCGTGGTGTGGTGTGGTGTGGCATGGAGCAGTGTAATGTGGGGATTGCAGTGTGATTGGGTTTGTGAAAGTTGAGAGGGATAGGAATTGAAAGGGGGGATGGGGTGTTGGAGTAGGGGGTGGGCAAGCAAGAGGCAGTTTTGGGTGGTTGCTGGTGCTTGTAGCAATTGTGTAGCAGGGCTGAGGTGGAAAAGCGAGTGCTTGGGAGCGTGTCCAAGGCATGGAACGTTGGAGCTGGCAGCACTGTGATGTCATAGAGAGGGGGAACCTTGGAGCTGGCAGCACGGTGATGTCCCAGAGAGGGGAACGCTGGGGCTGTGCCGCTCCTTGCCCAGCCCCAAGAGCGCTGGCATCACCTGGAGGAGACACGAAGGCCGAGCTGGGAGGGAGGCAGCAGGATCATGGAGTGCAGGCCCGTGCCCTTTACAGACCAGAGAAGTGTGGCAGACTGGGCATCCCCGGGAGCGGTGTGCAATGGCTGCTGGAGCTGCAGCCACCTCGGAGCTGTGCTGACTGTTATAAACAAGTTCTGTTCAAATGATTTATGTTTTAGTTACTTAATTGTTAAATAATTCCATTAAGATTGTTAATGCTAGTTCTGTATAAAGAATTTGCCTTATTCCTGTTTTCATAATGATTATTCACGTTATTTACTTGTTTGTTAATTAAGCATTCACCTTATTACCTCTATCTCTGCTCCCATTTGTCGGATAGCATCTGAATATGCAAATAAAAAGAACTCTGTAATTCTGGGAGCGACTCAAGAACGATAGACTCCGAAAAGCAGGGAACCAAAGTAGAATCCAGGACTGAAGTCACACTTTAGACTAGTGCAAGGGGTACAGGGGTCCGCTGAAGCAGCTTTATTTAGTCGCCATGACCTGAGGAGGAGTCCCCCATCGCTGGATGACCCCTGATCAGCAACGTGAGACGGACTCCCCGGCAAGGGAAAAAGCCCGTGAGGGGGGTGGGAGTCCCCAGCTTTGCTGTGAAGCGAAGCTGTGTGTACCTCCTCCTCTGCACTGCCAAGGGAGCAAGCAAACTCTCCCCCAGAGCCAAGCTTGATAATAAAAACATAAAAAGGAGCAAGTCTCTCTCTGACTCTCTTTTTTTTCCAGAACACTGAGCAGCACATCCTGCATAGGAGATGTGCCTGGTGTCCCAGAGGGAATTGTGCATGGCTTTGGGGACAGTGGTGCAGATGGAGCCCAGGTGGGTGAGGGCCAGGATGAGCAGGAAGAAGAACATGGGCGTGTGCAGGAGGTGGCCGCAGGCTGCGGCGCTGATGATGAGGCCATTGCCCAGGAGGGCAGCCAGGGAGATGGCCAGGAAGAGGCAGAAGTGCAGGAGCTGCAGCTGCCGTGTGTGCCAATTCCAGCAGGAGGAAGTGGCTGATGGAGCTGCTGTGGGACATTTGCTGTGGCTGACCATGGGGACCTGTTCATGGATAAAGGACAGTGACAAGTCAGCAGAGGCTGCTTTGAGCCAAACCCGTGCCATTCCCTGTAGACTGGCCTGCTGGTGTTGGTGTCCTTGGTGCTGACCCTGACTGCCAACAAAACATCAACACATTCACTTCAGAGTTGGACTACGTTGATGCACAAGATGGCAGCCATGCTGAGGCATCCACACACAAGATGGCAGGTGGGGCTGAGGCAACCACACACAAAATGACAGCCAGAGGCCTGAGGCAGCCAAACACAAAATGACAGCCAGAGTGCTGAGGCAGCCATGCACAAGATGGTGGCTGGGGCTGAGGCGACCACACACAGGATGTCAGCCAGAGGGCTGAGGTAGCCATGCACAAGATGGTGGCCAGAGTGCTGAGCCAGCCACACACAAGATGGCGGCGGGGGCAGAGGAAGCCACACATAAGATGATGGCCAGTATGCTGAGCCAGCCACACACAAGATGGCGGCAGGGGGTTGAGGCAAACACACACAAGATGTCAGCCAGAGTGCTGAGCCAGCCATGCACAAGATGGTGAGACAGAGAAAATAAAGCAAGGGTGCCTGGCATTGGGCCAAGGGCACACTGTGTTAACAGAGAACTGTTCCTTAAAGGCACCAGTCTGATACATATTGGTTTCAAATCCCCCCAGCAGATCAGTCTTCTCTCTCTGGCCCCAGTGGGTCTTCTAAATTCCTCCTTTAGGGCTCTGGTCACTGTTATGCTCACCTGGTACTGATTATCTACTTGTTCTTTGGGCCCCAAAACCAGGAAACACGATACAGAAGCTTGGAAGATGACCAAAAGAACAAAAGAGCATGCGCAAGGAGACGAGTTGAAAAGTTCAGCTGAGAGGATGACCATGTGCTTCATCCCCAAAGACCCCCGACGATCACCAGAGTGATCAATAAAGAGCAGGGCACAGCCACAAATAGGTGTGGAACTAATTTTAATATGAAGCGGGGACAGGTGGGGTTAGAAAATGAATATGCATTAGGCGTATCATATAACCCGAGTTTGTAGAGATAAAAAGGGAGAAACAAAGCTCCCAGGTGTGCATGTCTTTGAGGAGTTATCCCCATGCACCTCAGCACTGAATAAATTCATACCTACTCTCATAACCACTCTGTGAGTTATAGAGTCTTCTCTCCGCACATCATTTTGGCGAGCCAGGCAGGAGAATCTCTGTCCGGCTGTGGGAGCGGCCGAGGAGCTGATTCCCTGGCACGCCCCCAGGACCTTCCCGGGAGGGACCCCGGACCTCGGCTCGCTCACTGCGGGCACAGACAACGACCTGCTGGCCTTGTGGATAAAGGTATGAATTGAATATCGGGGAAGGGGCAGCTGATAAGTCATGCAGAGACGTCTGACGCGCAGCACAGTCCCGGTGGGCTTGCGAGCAGCCGGCCAGGGAGAAGCCGGACACAGAGGGAGAGGGATGGATCCCCGGCCGATAGCGCGGCCGATGAGAAGGGGTCTCACTGAGCTGATAGAGCAGCGCTAGCGACTCTGGGGGTGAGTCGAGTGAACCCTTGTTTTGCTGCTATTTTGTGTGAATGCTAAGTCCGGACACATTGAGTCATTGAGTATGATCAGTGAGTGAGTGAGTGAGTGAGATGCACCAGAGGTGCGGAGCGATTGTGGAGCTCTATCCGCGTTTCCGACCTCGGGCGACTGAGGCGGCCGGAGAAAGGCAAAGCGACTGGAGTCAGTGTGGGGCAAACCCAAGTGTGAACAAGGGGCGTTATGTTTGAGTGTGAAGCAGTTAACATTTGTTTCAACCGTGGATAGACAAATTGACGGAGTCTCTCCGCAGCAGTGGTTTGGGCTTGATCCCTGGGAATCAATTGAGCCAGTGAATCATTGGCTAGAAAGAGGGAATGAACGGGTCTATCTAAAAAGAATATACAGAATTCCTGCAGGGAGATTGGTGGCCTTGGACTGGGAACAACCTGCTGTACAGACCCTAAGTATTCCAGGGGAGGTGAATGGGATAGCCTGTTCTTGTGGGAGATTTAGAGCTGTCAGAGGATCAAGACATTGGCATCTGGCGTGGGTATTATTGCAGTGTAGAGATTGTGAAGAACATTGGTATTGTTACTCTAATAACCAGCAGGGCATATGCCCCCTGTGTAAACTGAAATATTATCTTAATCAGGTTGATGTTGAACCTAAAACTCTGAAGGTTGTATGTGGAAAGTCACATTGTGTGCCTGCAGATTGGGGCTGTGTGTGTGAAGAGAATTGGGAAGTGACTCTGAAACTGTGTGAAGAAAAGTTTGGGCGAAAACAGGACGGAGCAAGAAGGAGGAGATAATGGGTATTGAACAAAGCAAAGAGATCCCCAAAGCGAGTCTGCTAGGTTGTATTATTGCACATTGGAAAAATATTGCTGGACGTGGGGGAACTGAGAACAAGAGAGATCTTACTAGATTTTGCAGAGTTCAGTGGCCACTATATAAATTGGATGATGGAGCAAGGTTGCCACCGAGCGGAACTTTGGATTATAACACGCTATTGCAACTCGTGCTCTTTCTCAGGAGAGAAGACAAGTGGACGGAGGTGTCATATGTTTTTCTCCCTTCGAAATCACCCCGAATGGCAGAGGGATTGTGGGATCAGGGCTCCATCTGACCCTCTGGTGTTAGCCCTGGAGAAAGAGAATAAGACTAAGAGAGGAGGGCTTAAGCGGTGTTGTTCAGCATGTAGCATAGGGCAAAGGTGTACAAAATCAGACAAGGTTTACCAGACTGTGGCCCAGGAGCAAGAGCTGGTGGATGATTTGCTTAAGCCTCCCCACCTAAGACAAGGAAGGGATGAGGAGAAGGATGTAAACTCAGAGGATACAGACACCTCCCTGATTGCACACCGGACTAGACAACAGACACACATATTACAGGCACCTCTGCGTGAGGCAGTGGGATCAGAGGGAGGAGTGGTATTGGTTAAAGTTCCCTTCTCCACAATCGATTTGGAAGCATGGGAAAAGGTCGCTAAAAACTATCGCAGTGATCCAGTTAACACAGCCAAACGTCTGTGATATATAATAAAATTACACAATCCAGATTGGAGCAATATGCAATTATTATTGGATGCTCTGATTGAGACAGAAAAACAATTAATCATAAAAACAGCAGGGGATCTGGCAGAAGATTATTATAAAACCCAACAGCTGGATGTGAAGGATTATTTCCCACTCCAAAACCCACAGTGGGATCCAAACAGAACAGCAGAATTGAAAAAATTGGAAAGCTATCAGGAGTGGATCACAAAGGGGATGGAAAGAGCCATTCCCAAAACAATAACTTGGTCAGCCTTATACGCAATCAAACAGGGGCCTTCTGAGTCGCCATTTGAATTCCTTGAGAAATGAAGAGATGCTATGCGTCGTCACACATCACTGGACCCTGGGTCTGAAGTAGGGATACAGCAGCTAGTTAATTTACTCCTAGGGCAGTCTACAAGTGACATAAGGCGTAAACTTCAAAAGCTTCGGGGAACAGATGGGAGGAATTTAGAGACTTTGTTAGATGAGGCGTGGAGAGTCTTTAGTAACCGGGAAGAAGGATATAAACAAGGAATGAGGAAGCTTGTTGCTGTTGTAAGTGAGAGAGAGAGGGGAAAACGTGGGCAGAGACCACCTAGGCAAGGCCCGTCCCGGCTGGGCAGAGGCCAGTGTGCGACCTGTAAGAAATATGGTCACTGGAAAAATCAATGCCCAGAACAAAGACGGGGTGGCTTTCAGGACAAGGGAAACCGAGAGAAAGGAAAGGTAACTGCATATGTGGAAGAAGACTGAGGAGGACCAGTAGATCTCACCCCAGAAGATCCACTGGTTATAAAATTGGAACTGGGGGAAAAAGGGAAAGAAGTAGAATTCCTGGTTGACACAGGAGCAACATATTCAGCTTTAAATAAGACTTTGGCACCTGTGTGGAAGAATTATGTTACAGTGATAGGAGCAACTGGCCAACCTGAAAAAGCATATTTTTGTAAACCATTAAAGTATAAGCTTGGAAAGCAATGGGGCATTCATAAATTCCTATATCTGCCCAGCTCCCCGAGACACCTTTTGGGGAGAGACTTGCTAGAACAATTACAAGTAACCATTAAATTTAAAAATGGGGAGGTCATTCTGGAGGTAAATGATGAACAATATATAGAGGCATTAAGTTTAATGTTGACAACCATTCAAACAGAGGGGGAAATTAGTGAAGAAATAATAAATCAAGTGTTTCCTGGAGTATGGGCCTCCAATGTACCAGGGAGAGTGAAAAAATGCACTTCCAATATTAATCAAACTTAAGGAAGGGAAACAACCAGTTAGAATTAAACAGTACCCCCTGAAAAAGGAAGATAGGGAAGGAATTAGTCCCGTAATTGCAAACTTTTTGCAATTAGGGTTGTTAAAGAGTGCCTGTCTGAGTTCAACACTCCCATTTTGCCAGTCCGTAAATGTGATGGATCATACCAGATAGTACAAGATTTAAGGGCTGTTAACAAAATAACTGAGGATCACTATCCTGTGGTAGCAAATCCATACACTCTGTTAACATATCTAACACCTGAGTTAACTTGGTTTACTGTTTTAGACTTGAAAGATGCCTTCTTTTGCCTCCGTATCCATGAGGACAGCCAGAAAATTTTTGCATTTGAATGGGAAAACCCCAAAAGCGGGCGCAAATCGCAGCTCACATGGTCAGTTCTACCTCAAGGTTTCAAGAACTCTCCCACTCTGTTTGGGGAGCAACTTGCCAAAGACCTGGAATCCTGGGAGGCTCCCCCGGAAGAGGGAATGTTGCTGCAGTACGTGGACTACATCCTCATAGCTACTCGGACGAAAGAGGCATGTGTAGCCTGGACAGTAAGTGTTCTAAATTTCCTGGGACTACAGGGGTACAGGGGATCAACGAAAAAGGCCCAGGTTGTGAAGCAAAGGGTAATCTACCTGGGTTATGAAATCAGTGTGGGACAGCAGACCCTAGGGCAAGATCGCAAAGAAGCGATATGCCAAACCCCGAGGCCTCAAACGGTAAAGGAACTGCGAACATTCTTCGGAATGACGGGATGGTGTAGGCTCTGGATACACAGCTATGGGTTGCTCGTGAAACCTCTGTATGCGCTCATTACAAACGGGAACAGAAACCTCCAGTGGACAAAAGAGGCCACACAAGCCTTTCACCAGCTGAAGAATGCTCTGATGTCATCCCCGGCTCTCGGACTCCCGAATGTAAGTAAACCGTTTTTCCTGTTCTCCCATGAAAAACAGGGAATTGCCCTGGGGATACCGGCCCAGGACCTGGGTCCATACCGGAGAGCAGTTGCTTACTTCTCCAAGCAACTAGACACAACAGCCAAGGGATGGCCGGGATGCCTCAGAGCTGTTGCAGCTGTGGTGCTGAATATTCAAGAGGCACGCAAATTCACTCTGGGCCAGAAAATGACTGTATTTGTGTCTCACACAGTGTCTGCAGTCCTGGAAGTAAAGGGTGGGCACTGGCTTTCCCCACAAAGGTTCCTGAAATATCAAGCCATCATGGTGGAACAAGACGATGTTGAGATAGTTGTAACTAACATTATCAACCCAGCGTCTTTCCTCAGTGGGAATCAAGGGGAGCCAGTACACCACGACTGCTTGGAGACCATCAAAGCCTCCTGCTCCAGGTGCCCGGATCTGAAGGACACCCCTTTGGATGATGCAGAAACCTGGTTCACTGATGGGAGCAGCTACGTCATCAGTGGAAAGCGACGTGCTGGGTATGCAGTTACCACCTGCAGAGAGGTAATAGAATCTGGACCCTTGCCAACAGATACCTCTGCACAAAAGGCTGAGATAATCACTCTAACCCGTGCTCTAGAGATCACGAAAGGAAAGAAAGTAAACATTTATACAGACTCGAGATATGCATTTGGGGTTGTACAAGCACATGGAGCCATTTGGAAAGAAAGGGGACTGTTAAACTCACAAGGGAAAAACATCAAGCATTCTCAGGAAATATTGCGGCTACTGGAAGCAGTCCAGCTACCTGAGCAGGTAGCAATTATGCACATCAAGGCACACCAGAAGGTGAGCTCTGAATTGGAGGAAGGAAACGAGCTGGCGGACAGAGAGGCAAAAGAAGCAGCAAAAGGTGAGGTAACGATCGAGGGAGCCTTAATTCCTGATGGACAGGTCCCCCTCGAAGGTAAGCCAGTATATTCCAGAAAAGATAGAAAATTGATTCAGGATCAAGGAGGAAAGTATAACCAAGAGGGATGGGCTATTACTGCAGGTGGGATAATAGTCATCCCTTCTCATTTGTTATGGTCTCTAGTAAGAGAAGAAAATCAGAAAACACACTGGGGAATAGAAGCCCTGTATAATTATCTAATTGAAAAGATTACTGCCAGGAATTTATATTCCACTGTCATCCAGGTAACCCGGCAGTGTGACATTTGCCTTCAGACCAAACCCAAAAATACTCCCAAACCAAAACTAGGTCAAATTGGAAAAGGCCATGGGCCTGGACAACAGTGGCAAATTGACTTTTCAGAACTCCCAAGAAAAGGGGCGTATGGATACTTGCTGGTTTTAACAGATACCTTTTCAGGGTGGCCAGAGGCTTTTCCCACCAGGACTGCCAAAGCCCAGGAGGTAACCAAAGTATTACTACAAGAGGCAATACCACGCTTTGGAGTTCCAGCCACAATATCTTCAGATAGGGGGCCACACTTTATTTCAAAAATAGTACAGCAAATCAGTCGTCACCTGGGCATAGACTGGGAACTCCATACCCCTTATCGGCCCCAATCAAGTGGCCAAGTGGAAAAAATGAACCATTTAATAAAACAGCAAATCATTAGGCTGGGACAAGAAGCTAATTTACCCTGGCCTCAATCTCTCCCACTGGCATTGCTGCGGATCCAAACCAAGCCTAGAGCTAAAGAAAAATTAAGTCCCTTTGAAATGCTTTACGGGAGAACATATGGCGTGCAAAAGGGATTGTCCACCCAAGCAGGGGAGGAGAGGCTGACTGCCTATATGATAGCCTTAAGCAAACAGCTCAAAGTAATTGAGAAGCACGTGGCTGGAACTCGGAGCAGAGGGCTGGATGGGCCAGTGCATGACATACAGCCTGGAGATTATGTGTATGTTAAGTCTCTTACAGAAAAAACTTTGGAACCACAGTGGGAAGGAGCGTTCCAGGTGCTTCTCACCACCTTCACCGCAGTTAAAATCAAGGAACAGAGCGCCTGGATTCACCATTCTCGAGTGGAGAAGGCTCCAGAAACTCCTTGGAAAGTAACCCTGGGTGACAGTGAACTGAAATTAAAACTTACTCGGGCATAATGAATACATTGTGGTTGAGAACATTCCATAATTTAGCATACAGGAATCCAATCGGTAGAATTGTTTTGTTTGTTTTGCCTGTAGCTACAAGTGCAACCCAAGAATTGGAAAGCATCTCTAACCAGAAAAATGCTGAATGGCCTTGGTCCCAAGCTTTCATTCAGTGTACTGGATCCATGGGAAATCATTCCGATATAAAGGATTTAAACCTATCAACTGTGGTCATGCATGAAAACCAGATATATGAAAAGCAAGAATGGCAGAAACAAAAGTTGTGGACCCTTCAAGGGACTGTAGGGGAGGTAGTCAGAGTGGGATGCCGAATGATTAACGGGACTAACTATGAAAAGGCAATTCAAATTAGTGTCTCAACCTCTCCTACAGATTATCACTGGGAAATTTGTGATCGTCTAAGTAAATCGGATTGTTGGTATAATTTTATGTTACTACAGATGGTGGATGTGATCTGCCTTTGAGGTTGTGGTACTAAAAGGGCTCTCATTTAAATTTAAAATAACAACTATACCTATTGCAACAACCAAATCAACTGTAACCCAAGCTCAGACCACACCACCTAAAATTGAACATAAAATTTATAAAATTGGC
Organism: Riparia riparia; assembly: GCA_020917445.1. Taxonomy (NCBI): domain Eukaryota; kingdom Metazoa; phylum Chordata; class Aves; order Passeriformes; family Hirundinidae; genus Riparia; species Riparia riparia. Next base: position 18,505 of record JAIXNV010000541.1, read on the forward strand.
CCATACGAAATAAGGAATACGGGACAACAACAACTGTTATTTAATCCAGAGTGGTCTCTTAAGCGTATTGAAGTACTAATGCAAACAAACATTTCTGAGATTCAGCCAGCCTGTTCCTCTTTTCTAAGGACATCATCCGAGGGCTGGACAACGTGGTTACAAAAGCAAGTACACTTCAGAGGCAGAATGAGAAGAGATTTAACCGGAATATTAGGAACAGGATTGGGGGTCTTAAATGGAATCGATTCAGAAATATTAATGAACAAATTAGCCACTGCCACAATTGATTTGATAAAACTAAGACAACCCCTACAATCCTCTTTATTAGCACTAGGAACTAGCCAATGGGAAATTTCCAAAATCCTACCAAAGTGGAAAGAAGCTGAGGACCAGGACCATAAGCTAATAATAAACGCAGCTGAGAACCAGGACCATAATAATAATAATAATAATAATAATAATAATAATAATAATAATAATAGTAATAGTAATAATAATAATAATAATAATAATAATAATAGTAATAATAAACGCACTAAACATATCTCAAAGCAATGTGTCATTAGCCCTCAGCTGCATACAGGCACAATTATGGATACAATCAATCGTTGCTCTAGTAATAAGGGAGGGAAACGAAGGTACTTTTCCCACTGAAATTTGGAAAATTGTCTGCAACAATGCAAACAACCTAGAAAGAAAACTTCAGTCTTGGTGGACTCTGGTAAATTTTACCTATGACTCTACCACCAAAATAGCTACTACTTTTGTACTGACTATACGCAATGCCACAATTTACAATATCCACCCTATTATTGCATTAGGATTGAATCATGAAAAAACAGTGCTCTACCCCTCAGAGCATAGAGCATGGGCCCGGATAATGAATGAAAAGTGGCAAACTGTGAATTTGGAATCGTGTGTTAGCTGGGAACAACAAGGGTTCATCTGTGATACTAACATGATCGATGCACAAGATATATGCCTAGACACTGAGCAAAACATTTGCCACTTTGAGATTCATCCAGATACTAGTCAAAAGACTATGCTTGTGTATATCAGCCTAGGCTGTGTATGTTTAAGAACTGCATGTCTTTCTGTAAAAATAGATGATATCAATGTAACCTTGACTACTAGGAACTATTCCAATTTTTGTATATGTATTTTTGTTAAGATGGTAGGGTGTGATTTTTCATATTTAGTACCGGTTACATCCCGCCAGTTGATAAGATCCAATTACACAATGTACCATCTGTTATCATCAGCAGTCATTGGAATGAACCTTACATTCGTAAGACAACTAATGAACCACCAAGACCTGACAGAAATCCTGAAAGAGATTCAGGAAAAAGGGCAAAAGACTCTGGTTACTGCCTATCATGATGTAAAAGAAATAAGCAAAGTATTACAAAGGGTAAACCGAGACACAAATCACCACTGGTGGGATGCGCTCTTTGGATGGTCGCCGACTGCAACTGGGATTTGAACACACTTTGCCACCCCATCATTGTCATACTGACATTAGTAGGTATGAGTCTGGTGCTATCAATTGCAATGCTGGTTTGGAATTGGAGAATGTTAAAACGGATAGCTGTACTGACTTCCCTAGCAGCAGCCTCTGGTAATGCAACGAGGGACACGTATTGAGATGGGCGGGCCACGGAGATAGATTGGGAAAGGAAAAGGAATCAGTATTGCTAAGTAAAAGAATTTACTGATTTTCTAGAAAAGGGGGGACTGAGACAGAGAAAATAAAGCAAGGGTGCCTGGCATTGGGCCAAGAGCACACTAAATTAACAGAGAACTGTTCCTTAAAAGCACCAGTCTGTTACATATTACTTTCAATTCCCCCAGCAGATCATTCTTCTCTCTCTGGCCCCAGCGGGTCTTCTAAATTCCTCCATTACGGCTCTGGTCACTGTTATGCTCACCTAGTACTGATTATCTACTTGTTCTTTGGGCCCCAAAACCAGGAAACACGATACAGAAGCTTGGAAGATGGCCAAAAGAACAAAAGAGCATGCGCAAGGAGACGAGTTGAAAAGTTCAACTGAGAGGATGACCATGTGCTTCATCCCCAAAGACCCCCGACGACCACCAGAGTGGTCCCATCTGCTGTAGGTCTTCTGAAGGTGGAAGAGCAACAAGTGCCAATTGCCACTTCAACAGTGCATCGCCGACAGTACAGAACAACTCGAGATGCTGTGATCCCCATCCACAAGATGATCCGTGAGCTGGAGAGCCAAGGGGTGGTCAGCAAAACCCACTCACCCTTCAACAGCCCCATCTGGCCTGTGCGTAAATCTGAAGGAGAATGGAGACTGACTGTGGACTACCGTGCATTGAATGAGGTGACACCACCACTGAGCGCTGCCGTGCCAGACATGTTGGAGCTCCAGTACGAGCTGGAGTCCAAGGCAGCAAAATGGTACGCCACAATTGACATTGCAAATGCATTTTTCTCCATTCCTTTGGCAGCAGAATGCAGGCCTCAATTTGCCTTCACATGGAGGGGAGTGCAGTACACCTGGAATCGACTGCCCCAGGGGTGGAAGCACAGTCCTACCATCTGCCATGGACTGATCCAGGCTGCACTGGAAAAGGGTGAGGCTCCGGAGCATCTACAGTACATCGATGACATCATTGTGTGGGGGAACACGGCAATGGAAGTGTTTGAGAAAGGAGAGAAGATCATCCAGATTCTCCTGAAAGCTGGCTTTGCCATCAAAAGGAACAAGGTCAAGGGACCTGCCCGAGAAATCCAGTTCCTGGGAGTAAAGTGGCAAGATGGACGGCGGCAGATTCCTACTGATGTCATCAACAAGATCACAGCGATGTCTCCACCAACCAATAAGAAGGAGACACAAGCTTTCCTTGGTGCTATAGGTTTCTGGAGGATGCATATTCCCGAGTATAGTCAGATTGTGAGCCCTCTCTACCTGGTCACCCGCAAAAAGAACGATTTCCACTGGGGCCCTGAGCAGCAACAAGCTTTTACCCAGATCAAGCAGGAAATTGTTCATGCAGTGGCCCTTGGCCCAGTGAGGACAGGACCAGATGTGAAGAACGTGCTCTACTCTGCAGCCGGGAGCCATGACCTGTCCTGGAGCCTTTGGCAGAAAGTGCCTGGTGAGACTCGAGGCCGGCCGCTAGGATTTTGGAGTCGAAGCTACAGGGGGTCCGAAGCCAATTACACCCCAACTGAGAAGGAAATCTTAGCAGCCTATGAAGGAGTTCAAGCCGCCTCGGAGGTGATTGGTACAGAGGCGCAACTCCTTCTGGCACCTCGACTGCCTGTGCTAGGGTGGATGTTTAAAGGGAAGGTCCCCTCCACCCATCATGCCACTGATGCCACATGGAGCAAGTGGATTGCTCTTATCACGCAGCGCGCCCGTATGGGTCAACTGAATCGCCCTGGGATTTTGGAAATAATTACCAATTGGCCTGAGGGTGAAAATTTTGGCCTCACAGATGAAGAACAAGAGCAAGTGACACGGGCTGAAGAGGCTCCACCATACAACCAATTGCCAGCAGAGGAGACGCATTATGCCCTTTTCACTGATGGTTCCTGTCGTATTGTAGGGATGAACCGGAAGTGGAAAGCAGCCGTATGGAGCCCCACACGACAGGTTGCTGAGGCCACTGAAGGAGAGGGTGGATCAAGTCAACTTGCAGAACTTAAGGCTGTTCAATTGGCCTTGGATATTGCTGAAAGAGAGGGGTGGCCGAGGCTCTACCTCTATACTGATTCATGGATGGTGGCCAATGCTCTGTGGGGATGGCTGAAGAGGTGGAAAGAGGCTAATTGGCAGCGTGGAGGGAAACCAATTTGGGCTGCTGAGGAGTGGAAAGACATTGCTACCAGGGTAGGGAGACTGCCTGTGAAAGTCCGTCATGTAGATGCCCACATCCCCAAGAGTAGGGCTAATGAGGAACATCGAAACAACGAGCAGGTAGATCGAGCAGCAAAAATAGAAGTGTCAAAGATTGATTTAGATTGGGAACACAAGGGAGAGTTGTTTTTAGCTCGATGGGCCCATGATGCCTCAGGCCATCAGGGCAGAGATGCCACCTATAAGTGGGCACGAGACCGAGGGGTGGATCTAACCATGGACAGTATTTCTCAGGTTATCCATGACTGTGAGACGTGTGCTGCCATCAAACAGGCCAAGCGGGTGAGGCCCCTATGGTACGGTGGGCAATGGTCCAAATATAAGTACGGGGAAGCGTGGCAGATTGACTACATCACCCTTCCCCAAACCCGCCAAGGCAAGCGCTACGTGCTCACAATGGTGGAAGCCACCACGGGGTGGCTGGAGACCTACCCTGTGCCCCATGCTACTGCCCGGAACACCATCCTGGGCCTGGAGAAGCAAATCCTGTGGAGGCATGGTACCCCTGAGAGAATTGAGTCAGACAACGGGACTCATTTCAAGAACAGCCTTATTAACACCTGGGCTAGGGAACATGGCATTGAGTGGGTGTACCATATCCCTTACCATGCACCTGCTGCAGGCAAAGTGGAGAGGCACAATGCATTGTTAAAAACCCAGCTGAAAGCACTGGGGGGGGGATCTTTTAAGAATTGGGAGCAGCATTTGGCAAAGGCCACCTGGTTGGTCAACAC